>CAJPDP010424913.1:0-10530 GCA_905336975.1 Bombina variegata variegata
CAGCCCTGAACAGCTCTGACTAAACTCTCCTCACAGGAAGTCTCTGAAAAACTGCCAGCCTCTGATTGGCTCTCACTACCATGTGATGCAGGGTTGAGCAAAGGTCAAAGTGCAAAGTGCAGTTAATCCCTGCAGCAAAATGACAAAGGGCTACATATATATATATGTTTGTGTGTGTGTGAGGGAAGCAGAGCTTTACAAGAAATACATCTTAACACCAGATATGTTCTTTTTTGTCCAAATTATAATTTTCTCTAAACCCCCCTCCCCCCCAATTATAGCTTATGTATCAAAATATTTAACCCCTCATTCCTTATTCCATTCATAAATTAAAGGAATATTAAATTTATTGTCCCTTTAATTTTAAGTTTTTAGTTGTATAAAAAAAACAATAAAAAAAAAAACCCAAAAACTGTTACCTTGAAAGAACACCTTTTTTAAAAAAAATGTACTCTGCAGAAGTGCAGATACTTATGGTATCGCTGACAATGTTTGTGTACATATCCTAATCTTTCTGTCATTTCCTTCATTGAGGCCATATCAGTTGGAAGAGATATTGTGTGTGATTATGCTCTCAAAACTATTCTCATTAAAGGGATAGTCTACAATAGAATTGTTATTGTTTTAGAAGCTAGATAATCCCTATATTCCCCATTCCCCAGTTTTGCATAACCAACACAGTTATATTAATATACTTTTTACCTCTGTGATTATTACCTTGTATCTAAGCATCTTCTGACAGCCCCCTGATCACATGCCATTGTATTTATTATCTATTGGCTTGCATTTAATACTGTGCTGTGCTAAATCTTAAATAACTCCCCGGGCGTGTACACATTGTTATCTATATGGCCCACATGAACTAGCAGTCTCCTGTTGTGAAAAGCTAATAAAAAAGCATGTGATTAAGAAGCTGTCAATAGAGCTTTTGAAACAGGCAGAAATTTAGAGGTTTAAATGTTATAAAGTATATTAATCTAACAATGTTGGTTGTGCAAAGCTGGGGAATGGGTAGTAAAGGTATTATCTATCTTTTTGAACAATAATAATTTTAGTGGAGACTGTCCCTATAAATGTCCCTCCCTAGTAGTTAGAATAGATTATGTGGTGAAATGACATGACAATAGATGCATAAGTAATAACTTATTTTCTCTTACTGTTATGATGCCAATAAATGGATTTGAAGTGATATGTACCCTTCCTGAATGACAGGACCTGTAATGGCTTTAGCTGTTGGGTAGGACTGCAAACAAACAGAATTCTATGAGAGACTAACAGAAAAAAGGCTTATTGATATATTGGTACCACAGAGAATATTTATTGTAGTAAATTGTGATACCTTTTTAATGGACCAACAAAATCAAGGTTTTGTATTCCATAAGCTTTCAAGACCTCACAGGTTTCTTCCTCAGATGTAGATCTGAAGATAGTGTGGCAATTATCAAGGTCAATTAGCACAGGGACTATTAAACACTGTAGGACAAGGCATGGTATAGTGCCACTTTGCATGTCACATAGAGGGAGGAGCCTTCAATAGTCAATGTATTGTGCAAAATAAGCAAACTGCAACTTCAAAGTAAATGTTTTTTTCCCCCAAATTAGCATATTTGTTGTTAAATTAAAGCCTGTTTAGTCTTCTGCTTAGAAGCCCCATAGAATTTTCATTGTGGGTTAAAATCTTCTCTATGGACCTTAAAGGTACATTAAATATATTTTCTTTCATGCATATGGAAGGAGCAGCACTTACAAAGTTTAGTATTTTTCACGGAAATGGTTATGTTATAAGTGTTTAAATGGATACTGAAGCATGCAAAACATGTAAACTATTTGTGTCATTCAATCCCTACAGCACCAAGACAGCATGAAAAATAATTGTGTATATATATATAACTTTGCAATACACTTTTACTATTTATTTTGCCTCATTTTTGTGTAATTTAGCTTTGACATCAGAGGATATTTTGGTTTTCAGAGCAGGAAATGTACCCGCCTGACTTTTCAAGGCTAACTCTGCTACTGTATATATTTTCCCTGAAGTGCAACACAATGTATGTTATACTGATTATGACTGTGCTAGCCCTTTTGTCTGTAGACTCAAGTCTGGATTGGCTTGAGTGGTGGGTGGAGTTTAGCTACTAAAAAATAATTACAGTAAATAAAAATAGACTTGGCTTTTATTTTATTGTATTGCAACACAAGAGAAATATCTTGTTATTACAAGGTGTTTGTTTACTGTCCCTTTAAATATCTCTTTCATAATAAACCAACTGGTACAGTTTGGTTTAATAAAAAGTACTGCAATGTTATCTATAAATAAATAGGCCAATTTTGACAAAAATATGTCACATTTTACTCATTGTCAGGTATTTTTCCTTTAAAGAGATATGCAGGTCAAAATTAAAGGGACATGAAATACCTTTTTTTAAGCATACATTTTTTAAACCATAAACATCAAACAGAGAACAGTTCCCAGCCACTAATCAACATTTGCAAATGCAAATTAAACACTCTTAGCCTGTTGCTGCAGTGGCATTAAGTAAAGGATAAGTTGTGCCTGGCCGTAAATAAACAAGTTACCCCATTCACACCAAAGCCCCAATCCTCAAGCGGCATCCACTATGCGGAGTAGGGATCAGTTCACTCACCCTTCTGCCGAGAAGTTACTTAGACATGTCCGGTTTGCAGTAGCTGGAACTCCTCAGAGGTAAAAGTTCTCAGCGTGGGGACATTAGACCAGCCTGCACCTTTTACTTTTGAGCTGTGATGTTTTAAATCAAAAGAATAAAAAATTGGATTTTATGCATTCAAGAAAAAACTGCCTCCTCTTTTGAATCTATTTTTAAACAACTTTCCAATTTCCTTGCATTATCATTTGTGCTTCATTCTCTTGGTATCTTTTATTGACGTAGCACACATGTACTACTGGGAGCTAGCTGTACACAATGATAAGCCAATGACAAGAGGCATATATACGTGCAGCCACCACTCAGCAGCTAGCTCCCAGCTACTGAGACTCCCTTGGTATACTTTTTGACAAAGAATACCAAGAGAACTAAGCACATTAGATAATACTAGAAGTAAATTGAAAAGGTGGTTAAAATTGATATATTCATATCTGAATTATGAAAGAAAATATTTGGGTGTTATGTCTCTTTATTTTGTTAGGCTTAGGAGCGTGCTTGTGTCATGAGCACTATATATGGCAGTAGTGAGAGCAACAAGTTTTCTAACAAATGTTACATATAATTCTTAAGATGTGTAGACTCCTAAGTCTCTACCTCATTATGTTCGCAACAAAGGGCGCTAAATGGTTACGTTTCAACACAGGATATCAGAACAAAAGGTGTAAATTTGATAATAGAAATAAAATAGACAGTGTTTTTTTTTAGAGAGACAGTAAAGTCAGGGTTAAACTTTTAAACTTACATAGATTGTATAGAGCATATTTTAAACAACCTCTCAGTTTACATCCATTATAAATACATTTTTACTTTGTTCTCTTGGTATCTTTTGTTAAAGAGTAATTCTAGCTTAGCTCAGGAGTGTACACGTGTCTTCAGCTATCTAGCACTAAAAACACATGCACATACCTAAGCTCTTTCAGTTTACATTGGTTTACTTTTCAAAAACGAATACCAAAAGAACAAACAAATTTGATAATAGAAGTAAATTGGAAAGTTGTTTAAAATTACATGGTCTTTCTTAAAGGGATACTGAAAAGCAGGCATTCTTAAGCAACTTTCTAATTCACTCCTATTATCAATTTTTCTTGATTCTCTTGGTATCTTTGTTTGAAAAATCAGGAATGTAAGCTTACGAGCCAGCCCATTTTTGGTTCAGCACCCTGGATAGTGCTTGCTGATTGGTGGTTGCTTAAGATGTCATGCTCTATCTGAATCATGAAAGAAAAACTTTGGGTTTAGTATCCCTTTAATCATGAATGTTTAAAGAGCCATAATAATTGAAAAATGACATGCTCAAATTCATTAGAGACTATCGACATACACTACTGTTAAACACACAGTAGAAGTGCCGCTCCCAACCAGTTGTGATCTGCTCCAATCAGCAGCGCTAGTTAAATATCTGATTCTTTCAATTAGTGCTGTTGATTGGATCAGCAGCAGGTCCAAGCGGCACTTCTGTTAAACACACATTACTGCAGGTTCGATAATCTTTAAATTACATTCTCTAACAAATTAGACCTTGTCATTTTAGACTGTAATGGCCCTTTAATTTAGATTTTGACTTCAAAATCCATTTAAATAGCTGCTTGTTTTTTTGAAGGGACAAGAAACCCATCATTTTTCTTTCATGATTCAAATAGAGAATACAATTATGAAAAAAGTTTCTCGTTTTACTTATATGATCAAATTTGCTTTGTTCTCCTATTCTTTTTGAAGATATATCTAGATAGGTAGCTTGCACATGTCCGTAGCACTACATGACAGGAAATAGTGCTGCCCTCTAGTGCTAATGTTTAATATTGTTTCAAAACTGCTGCCATATAGGGCTGCATTTATCATCCACAGGCAGACAAGGTCGTACATATTCGCCCCTGTCCGCCCAACCTCTCCTCTGGCGGCCGGCAGCAATCTGCTACCCAAATTTAAAATAGCACATGAGTGATCCTTTGCACTTGCGTGCAACCCCGCCCCCTGCCCGCGTACAGTCAATCATGCACAGGCAGGAGCGGTCAGGCTCCTTGATCGGACGAGCCTGGGGAGATTCAAATTCTACAGCTACGAGGTGGAGAACAGGGTAGGGAAGCAGCAGTCTCATGAACGCTGCTTGATAAATTCTTACTGCAGGTTCTCGTGCGAACCTGCAGTCAAAGTGAGAAAAAGGGCTTGCTAATTGGAGCCTATAGTGCTGCAGACATGTTTACTAACTTCCTGATTTTCAACAAAGGATAACAAGAAATTTAAGAAAATATGATAAAAGTTGTTTAAAATTGTATGTTATATCTGAATTATGAAATACATTTTTTTGTGTTTTATGTCCCTTTAAATAAACAAAATGTTGGAAGAAACAACTTTAAGGTACAGTATAACCTACATTTTTCTCCCCTTTAATTTGTTTACAATTATCCATTACCTGTTGGAGTGTATTAACATGTTTACTAATAGCTCCTTTTACTTTATTTCAGCATTGAAATAGCTGATTTCACCTGTAGAACCCCTACCTATAATAAAGGTTTCTATACTTAAGTATAAACATAGCCAGCAGAAGATATTACATTCCCAGTAGGAGGTAGAAGAGATAAGCAATAAAATGTTAATTTTCAATTGTTCTGTTTAAATTATTGAGCTTTAGTTTACAGACAGAGATTATATAAAGAAGCATGTCTGTGTATAGAAAGTGATAAAATAGGGAGATCTGATTTCCCTGCAAGCTCAACCCATTTTGATGTGTTGTGGTTTTAAAAAAACAAAAACATTTCAAATAAAAAAATAAAGCTGAAGGATCATTTATCTTATTTTTTATACTCTGCAGTTGGTATAACAAGCTATTGGAAACACATTAAAGTAAAAACTAATTTACAGAACATCGTCCCTAATGTCTTTCCTCTGCATATAGTGTCTAATTTCGCAACTCTCAGTAAACAATAAACATGCTTGGGTTTATCTTGCTATAAAGTAAGTTTTTTACAAGCTCTTGTTTTTCAGCCTTGAAGCGCTTATCACTAACATTCCACGTCATGCATTCAGAGACAGTGACTAAGAGCCTGATGACACTCATGTACAGGTTGCTAAACAGTGGCAGATCTGGCTCAGCTGTCATCAGTATCCATATATTTGTCTGAGCTGTAGACAAAAACACTTAGAGTGCAGTAATGCAATATCCTGGGGACTTTGGCCTCAGGTGAAAGGGAGATGAGGATGGCGACACAGACTCTAAACTTCAATTAAAGTGGAAAAAAGATTGCAATTCTCACAGGAACACACAAAACAGATTAATTAGTCCTCGAGAAGTATAATTACATTTCCTTTTATCCTCTGCCATTTACAAAACATCACACAAGTAATGTTATTACTAAAATGATGGTAAACAAAAGATACACAAAAGTGGGCATTTAGAGGGACAGTATCTAGTAGAAAATGAAACTTTCATGATTCAGATAGGGCATGTAATTTTAAACAAATTTCCAATTTACTTTTATCATCAAATTAGCTTTGTTCTCTTGGTATTATTTGTTGAAAGCTAAACCTATGTAGGCTCATATTATAATTTCTAAGCGCTTGAAGGCCACCTCTCGTCTCAGTGCATTTTGACAGTTTTTCACAGTTAGACAGTGCTTGTTCACATGTGTCATACAGATAACATTGTGCTCACTCCTGTGGAGTTATTTAGGAGTCTGCACTGATTGGATAAAATGGAAGTCTGTCAAAGGAACTAAAATAAGGGGGCAGTCTGCAGAGGCTTAGATACAAGGTAATCACAGAGGTAAAAAGAATATTAATATAATACTGTTGGTTATGCAAAACTGGGGAATGGACAATAAAGGGATTATCTATCTTTTTAAACAATAACAATTCTGGTGAAGAATGGGACTTTAAATTAAGTGTATATATGTCAGTGAACGCCATCATTTGATGTAATAATACCTTTTAAAGCACTCCTCAGAGGTTATATTCAAAAGAAAAGTAAAACAGCTTAAAAAAATCAATGGGTTGACCGTAATATTTCATGTACAGCATAGGGAAGAATGTTTAGAGAGAGAAATTGAGAGTAAGATGTTAAGATAGAGGTGCAGACTAAGCAAGAGAGAATAGACGAGAGATAACTTAAGGAAGAAGTGCATCTATGTGAGGGAGAGCATACCTACATATTCAACCCAGTTTCAATTACAAAATACACAAAAAAAACTTCAATTTGTTCAGGAATTCAAGAAAACAAGTTTGCTTTTATTTACATCTGCACCCATCTGCTTTCACTTCCTGCTTCTTCCCGGATTAGAGAAGCATTTCAATTACCTTTAATTAGGCAGCTGTGTGTAATTGCGGCTTCAGAAACAGGACAGTGAGTTGTGTTGAAATGAGTGCTATTTAATTTTAAACACTATTATCTTGTAGGAAAACCAGTGTTAATCAATGGACATGTTTCTGCTACATCTGAGGACATGACTCATAAGAAACACACACTGAAAATTCCGACACAGAAAAACAACTTACTGAATATTCATTTATATTTTTTCATTTTATGCAAAGCAATTTTTCCAACACTGTAAAACATCTACACTAATCCTGATGGAATATGTTAGCAAGCTGAGTATTTATATAGTTAGAAACTATTTCATTTAAATATAAAGTAATAATGTTATATCGATGATTACTATGAATCTTGGGCTACTTGAGTAAAAATATGTTTCCCAGAATATTTTGGAATTCCTCATCCACTACACATAGACCATACTCTTAGGTCACTTACAACCAAGCTATCTCCTTATCTTTAATTCCTGCTTTCTCAAATAAAGATACCAAGAGAACGAAGAAAAATTGAAAATATGAGTAAATTAGAAAGTTACTTATAATTGCATGCTCTATCTGAATCATTAAAGAAAAAATTGGGTTTAGTGTCCCTTTTATAGCATGGTGCTTTCATATATTTCCACTTCACATCTTTTGTGTGCAAGTAACAGAGAGACCTGTATGATTCTGCATAAAACTCCTTGCCTTGGGTTTAGGACGCAATGTACTGTAAGATCTTAACAAATACTCTATTAGAAAAAGCAAACTCAGTTTTTAAAAGTTTGTAACCATAAAGAAGTAAGAGGAGGTAGGAAACTAAGATAGTTTTTCAACTGAGATCTACTAGAATAAGTTTCTCATCTTAATAGATAGATTTTGTTCCCCTGAGCTCATAGGTAAACAGATCATCTTGGCCAATGACTGTGAAACATGAATGATAAACACATGCCAACAACAGCATCAAGCCTGCATAGGAAACCTTCCTTAGCATTCTTTTAGGGAAAGAATGAATGAACAATAATCTTAGAATGCATATTCTATAGGTTAACTACCTGTACAGGAAGCATGTTAGATAGCATCAAAAATGTCTTATAATAATGAAGAACAAAAAGGAGGAATAGAAAAGAGAATCTAAATCTACAGAACTGACCAATAATTCTGCCCTGTCAGGAAGACAATATAAAATAACTAGGAAGACCTCTATATGTTTTGATTGTTCTTTTAAATGATTAATTATTGAGTTCAGGTGTTTCAGCCACACCCATTGCTAACAAGTACATATAATCCAGCTACTAAATTCTCTGTAGACAAACAGTGGGCTTTTCAGAGTCGGATTTATTATTGTGACAGTTTAACCCATTAAAATCTGTGTTGTACATTTACAAGAATAAATCGGGCTCTGAAAACATTTATATACACACATACACAAACCAGCGTAGATAAAAAATCAATTTAAAAAAAATTTAAAATGATTTTTTTTTATTTAAATCAGATTTTTTTATTTATTTATCTATAATCTTTCTATAGATAGTTTTCTATTTAAGATACATTATATTCCAAATGTTATTCATCATGAAATAAGGATTAGTTCTTAATTAAGTAGCATGAGGCAGTATATTTAGGGCTTTATTGTTTAATTTTTTTGGCAAATTAAAGGGACATTCCAGCCAAAATTGAAATCCACATTAATACATTTCAGTTTTGAATAGAAGCATTTTTTTAATATATGAGTATTAGCAAAAATGCTTCTAATAAAAGTTATAGCTGTTTCAAAAGTGTATATAAATATTCACTGTGCACCAGCATTTTAAACACAGCACTTGCTTAGAGAGCCTAGGGGGCTTGTAC
The DNA here is from genome assembly GCA_905336975.1 of Bombina variegata variegata. Classification (NCBI taxonomy): domain Eukaryota; kingdom Metazoa; phylum Chordata; class Amphibia; order Anura; family Bombinatoridae; genus Bombina; species Bombina variegata. The sequence goes on from CAJPDP010424913.1 coordinate 8,817, forward strand.
CATCTGGTAATGGCTCAATTTGTTAATTGCTGACATGATATAAGCCCCACTGGCACTCTTGACAGCTGCAGTATTCAAAATGTAGGTGCACTGAGAATATCTAGCTATGTTTCACATGCATTGCAAATATGTTTCTATTAAAAATATTATTCATCTTTGTGCATTTAAAATTTGTCTGGAATGTCCCTTTAATTATATTAATCCATTCACATTGTCATGCTCTCACGGAGGTTTCTCTAACATTATTTTTGGCATTTGTTCATCATCTAGGAGACCACATTTATTCTTGTTTTTGTAGTTCTCAAGACTGTGAATTTGTGTCTGTAGAAATATCATGCCTCATCTTCAGAGCAAAAATATTATAAAATAAACATACAAAGTTGAGAAATAGACCTTAACGGGACATAAACCACAATTTTTTCATTTATGGTTCAGATAGAGCATACAATTTTAAACAACTTTCATATTTACTTAAAAGTATATTGCAAAAAAATTTTTTATTTACTACTGAAATGCACAGATGCTCATTTCGAGTTTGACCTTTTTATCCCTTTAAGTAAGAAGTCCTAAATTGTAGAACAATAAATTGTGTCTTGCAGTCAATAAGTAGTATATTTGCTTTCGTTCTCCAGAGGACAATTGCAGTGGAAGACTCTTAAGGGAAGTATGATGCACAAGGGTAGATTGTCGATAATCATATCCTAAGACCGAATTCTGCTAAATGGAATTAAGATATATGATTTTATTAAACACTTTACTTCAATGGATAGCCGAAACCAGTGTTTGTTTCCCTCTAAGCAGCACAATATGTCATGGTTGGTTGCCAAAAGTAAGGAAAAGTCAGTAAGAAACCCAATTTGGAAACTGTATGTAAAAATGCCAGACTGTTAACAAAATATGATTTATTATATTAATTCAAATTAAAGGTGCAATTTCAGGTAACAAACTGCTTTCCTGTCCTAATAAGAATGCCAGAACTATGTTTTATCACCTACTCTTGACATATTTTCAAAAGGAATTTAATCGAAATAAATTTCCAGCTGATTTAGCACCACTCCTGTATTCATAACTCTATTAAAGGAGCATTTTCTAAGACAAAAAAAAAAAGAAGAAAAATTGCCAAAGACGTTTATAAGATTTTGAGGTATCTCCACAAAGGACTAAGCTCTCTAAATCTGTGTATTGATTTGGATCAGTGAGATCTCAATAAATTATATAAAGAAATCTGCGGTTAAATCAATAACTAAACCAAGTCAAATGAAATATCTGATAGCTTTAGATATACTAATCCTATACATAACAAAGCCAGTGATTTATTTCACAAAGGTGGTTAGTACAACATTATTTATTTTCTTAAAGGGACAGTAAAGTCAAATTTTAACTTAAATGAAACTTTCCAATTCACTTCTATTACCAATATTGCTTAGTTCTCTTGGTATTTTTTGTTAAAGAGTAATCAAAGGTGAGATCAAGGATGTGCATGTGTCTTTTGCCATCTGGCAGCAGTATGTACAACAATGTTTATAGCAATGTTATACATATTTGCAAACACAGCTGCCATATAATGCTACAGACACTCTATGACAGCAGAGATTGCAACTATGCATAACATTGCTTTAAAGTGCCAGTGAACCTAAAAAATAATGTTATATAATTCTGCACATAGTGCAGAATTATATAACATTATTTTAGTGCTAGTTTTTTATTACATAAT
>CAJPDP010425383.1:0-11756 GCA_905336975.1 Bombina variegata variegata
TTTTGGTGAGTACACATATATATGTTAGCTAAGTATATCATGATATTACCACACAGTTTAGCTTTTCATGTATCAACATACATACTTTTATCAGAATTTGCACATTTCATCCATCAAAAATATGCTAATTACTAATACACAATATCAGATAGTTGATATCGACACTGAACACTTTTTGTCACAAAAATGTTGTGTCTTTGGAGGCGCATATCACTCAACATAACACATATAAATATATACTTATGGGGCGGAGCTAGCAGGGGAAGTGTACAGATGCATATTAACAGAGCTCCGTCTCTAGATACAAAAAATGAATGAGGACAAAAATGTAGCAGGCACTACAAACAGGTGCAAGGAAGTCCTTAGTTTATTAGCAATAAAAAAGACAAAAGAAGTCAAAAATGCAAAAACGAAGGACACAAACAAAAGGATAACAAAGCAGACCATGGAAGTGGACTGAGACAGGTGTCTGATGCGTTTCGCGCCCCCTACAGGTGCTTACTCATAGACATGATATGTACAAACAATATTGTGCTATTTATACCCTACACCAGGAAACATTAACCTATGCTGAACCAGTGTGAATTAAAAAAATTAAGTCTGGGGGGCGGAGCCTGGCCACGCTGGGAGATGGCCGCACTTTAGAAGGGCTCTCAATACCCAATTAGGCAAAGTAAATAAAACCCAGCATTTTTCCCTCTTCCCTATCCCAAACTTTGTGAAACCAACTTCAGAAGTGGAGGGGAGCTCTCTGATGGCTAAAACTACGGAAGGAGAGAAGTGAGAGGCACTGGAGAACATCGATCAACCGTATACACCCTTGAGGCCTGGCCTAGCTGTGGCGCCCATATCAGTTAGCGGCAGAGTCCCCACAGAAACACTCTGTAAGGAAGAACAACGAGCCTCAGGGTCATTTCTACCAGCCTACCACCTTGGCCGCAGGAAAGTAAAGTAAATTGGTGCAGCAGGGGGACTTGACCCCAAAACAGAAGCACAACCTACCAGGAGAGGTGATCGGTCTCTACGGAGCTGCGACATAGGCAAAGCCTGACAGACCGCAACGGAGGGCACTAGGATAACGGTGAGTCGGGTCCGGTCTGCTCCTCCCTCAGAGAGCACTGAGCCTTTGACAGGCGGGGTTCTGACCCTTTCTCCTCCGCTCTACTGCGCAGATATCCCATCCTCAATATACGAACACTGACTTACTGGGATTGTGGGGCCTGGGACCCTATTATAAGGCGGGAGGCAAGCTATAAGAGCGCAATAGATATAGCGCAGCAAAAGATACCTTGTCATAGGGGCTTGCTCCGGTGTCAAAAATAACAATACACACAAAGGTAGCTTGTTGTACATTTACCCTGTCTACAATAAGTTTAATAAAATCAACTAAGGAGCTTTATGGTAAAATCCTGGAGGGATAAATTAGCCCTCTGCAACGATAACACAGTCCTTTCTGCTTTCTTTTTTCCCATAAACCCTCTTAGGGTATGCAATTAGGGCTACAATACACGCAGCTATAAAAAGCTTATGAATATATGCAGTAGTTAGATCCCTTTGAGAACAGGATCACAGTTCTATCTGTAAACTCCCAGCTGTCAATGTAATGCCTTGCAAGAGGCAAAACAAATCTGGAAAAACTAACAACTCTAACTCCATGAACCAATACCTCAAATCACTAGGCTCCAAATCTGACAAATGTAGAGACACAATGGCCACTAGTCAGGCACCTACAATAGATCACGACACCCAGGCTGACACCATGCAATCCCCTTTTGTCACTAAGGAGGATATACAACACCTGTCTTCAAAAGAAGACATCAAGGGGGTGCTTCAGGAGATGAGGAATTTATTTGGAGACTTACGAAAAGATCTGAGTGCACTTGACCGCAGAGTCCTAACAATAGAAGAACAACACAAAACTATCAACAATAATCTCCAAGCTAATTCCGCAGAAATACAGAACCAAACAGAACACCTGCACTTCTTATCCGATAAAATGGAAGATATGGACAATCATTGCAGGCACAATAACCTTAGATTCAGGGGTGTTTCAGAAATGATACATCCTCCGGCTATCGAAGGTTACCTGCAGGCATTGTTTAGGGTCATGAAGGATGCCCCCTCCGCTAAGGAAATCCCTATTGAAAGGGCCCACAGGGCACTCAGGCCCAAGCCCCCCTCTAAGGCACCCCCGAGAGACATAATTGTAAAATTCCTTAGTTTCAAGGATAAGGAAGAAATCTTAAAATGTGCTAGAATGAAACATCCCGTCCTTTATGCGGGCGAAGATATACAAATATTTTCGGATCTATCCCCTGCCACGCTTCAGAAGCGCCGAGAACTTTCCCACATAACCACCCACCTTCGATCCAATAAAATCCAATATCGGTGGGGATTTCCTGTCTCAATAATTGCTAACCATATAAATAGGATTGTCATATACAGACCAGGCACGGATCCTCAACTTTTTTACAAGGAACTTAACCTGCAGGGAAACGCAGAAAAGGTCCCGGATCTTACTCCAAGAAGAGAGGCAAATGGATCCCCCACTGGGAATAGGGACTCTGTCCCCGAAACATAGATAAGTACTTTATCTGTTGAATGAAACTGTAAAATTTCTAGTTTTAGCACCCACAGCGGGCCTCTCAACCCCAGCCCACTTAGGGCGATACACAGAGAAAAGAGTTTTGCTGTGTGGTGTCTTTGGGAGGACATGGCAGATTGGACCTCTTCCTAGACTGTAAAGTAACAATAGCAACATGTAAACAAGTTATATGTTAGTGAAGGAATATCTTGTACAGTTAGAGTTGATAGCTAGATGTAAAAGGTTCTTAATGGTTAAAATAAGTTTGGGCTTCACACCAAAGGTTTACTTGTTGTTTATGCTCTCTATGACCCCCTCTAAAGAAAATCTTAAGCCTTGGTTGATGGAGTGTATACACCCCCCTTCTTTGAAATATCACACCCTCGTCTTCCCTTGCTTTTCTACTAACCCCCTAAGATATTAAACTGCCTCAATTTAAAAAGATTTCCACCCTCAAACTGAATGTTGGTGTTTCATGATCATCGCTACCCCCCAATTACCCATCCACCCTTACCACTTCATCTTTCCCCCCCTTTTTTCACCCATCCCTCCCCCCTATACCTGAATAGGTAAACTCTTCCCAAAGAATGCTGGGTACTCTTTAAATGTTTTATTAATGTTTGTTAATTGCCGAAGTTGGGTATACTACCCCTATTAGTCTAGATTCCCACTCAGAGACTTTGCACAATACTGTCTATTGTATTGCTTTGTGTATTTTCTCTTTTCTTTTTTGTTGCAGCACTGTGATATACTGAAAACCACTCAACTACCCTTTAATCCTCATTCTCTTTAGCCCTTTTCGCTTACCTAATTTTATTTTTTTTATTTTTTTTTCCCAGTCCCAATCCTCCTCCCATACTGCCAAGATGCAACCCAAGGTCAGTAGATTTCAAGATCACACGATTCAGGTGACAACTGGAAATGCTAAGGGATTAAATAATCCCGGAAAGCGATCTATTGCTTTCCAAGATCTAAATAAATTAAACAGCCATATCCTAATGGTCCAGGAAACACATTTCCAAAGGGGGAGGGAACCTAGATGGTACAATGTTCAATATCCTACAGCTTACTTTGCATAAGGACCAAACAAAAAGGCTGGCATAGGCATACTCATTCATAAAACATTACCATTACAAATACTTCATATTGAGAGAGACCAGGGGGGAAGATATATTCTACTGAAGGGATCGCTATATGGACACCAAATCACGCTCCTAAACATCTATGCTCCCAACACTGCACAATCAGGGTTTTTCTGAAAAATTGCCAACTTACTCTTAGATCACTCTCAGGGCGTAACCTTCTTGGCAGGAGACTTTAACCTATCCTTTGACCCTTCCCTTGACTCCTCCAGGGGGACCACTAGTATTCCCAGCACTACACTGAAATCCATTAAAAACACTATTCAAAGTCTCACTCTCCATGACATATGGAGAACCCTTCACCCCCTAGATAGGGATTACACTTTTTATTCTAACCCCCACAATTGCTATACCAGGATTGATCATATTTTTACGGACTCTCACGGACTCTCTATTACTAGCAAGTGCGAAATTGGCCCTATCACTTGGTCGGACCATGCTCCAGTAACATGCCAGGTGTTATGGCCCGATATCCCTATCTCGACTAGGATATGGAGAAAAGACAACTTACTATTAAATGACCCAATACTGTTAGAAACAATCCATAAAGAAATACAAGAATATTTTACATTTAACTCACAATCATCCACATCCCACCAGGTGGAATGGGAAGCGCACAAAACAGTGATTAGAGGGTTATTAATAAAGCACAAATCTAAACTTAACAGGCTAGGGAGAAACACACTAAACTACTACAAAAAATCGGCTCTTTGGAGACTGAACACAAAAAGAATCCCACAGATGCTAAAAATACCAAAGAACTAGCAGATACTAGACTAGAACTCAAGAACCACTTGACCGAAATTCACCAACGAAAAGCATTATTCCTCAAACAATATTATTATGAAGGAGGGAACAAGCCAGGGAGGGTGCTAGCTAGAAACCTGAAGAGGAAACAATTAAACACATACATTCACTCATTAATGACTCCAGAGGGTCAGATAGTCAAAGACAGCACCAAAATTGCAGCAGCCTTTAGGAGCTACTACAAAACATTATATAACTTAGATGAGGCCAGAACACAGGAAACCCTAGTTTTCGAAGATAAAATTAACCAATATTTCTCAGAATTAGGGCTCCCATCCATAAACGAAGAAGCATCAGACTTTTTGGCTACCCCTATTACGAAAGAGGAGCTACATCAAGCTATTACAGAATCCCCCTCAAATAAAAGGGTTCTCCTCTAAGTACTATAAAAAATGTGAGGAAGCCTTAGCTAAACATATGTTATACTTATTTAACAATCTTAGAGAGGACCCTTCTTTATCAACAACGCTCTTAGAAGCGCATATTACTGTATTGGCCAAACCAGGTAAACCAGCGACATGCCCCGGAAATTTCAGGCCGATTTCCCTAATAAACACGGACATGAAAATATTGGCTAAGATATTGGCGAATAGGTTAAATAAATTGCTACCTGGCCTGATTTCCAACGTTCAAGTTGGATTTATACCAGGGAGGGAAGCCAGGGATAATGTAACAAAAGTTATTCAGATTATTAACCATGCAAAGGTGACGAGAACCCCACTGGTCTTGTTCACTACTGACGCGGAGAAGGCCTTCGACAGGGTAGGCTGGCCTTTCCTGCAGAGGGCAATGAGCGAGATGGGTATACCTAGAGCTTTTCCAAATATGGCCATGGCCCTCTACTCTGCTCCAAACGCAAAAGTAAGAGTTAATGGTACTCTATCAGAATCCTTTCTCATTAAGAATGGGACAAGGCAGGGGTGCCCACTCTCACTCCTGTTATTCGCCATATCTATTGAAGTGCTAGCTCAGAAAATTAGGAACAACACCAAAATTAGAGGACTAAGGGTGGGGGAGACAGAATTTAAACAATCGTTGTACGCCGACGATATTTTATTTACGTTAACAGAGGCTGATTCATCTATACCTGAATTGCTAAACTTGTACGGGGAAGTTTCTAATTTCCTCCTTAATTTGAATAAATCGGAATTACTGAATATTAATACTCAGACTCATCATATACAAAAGCTGAAGGCAGACCACAACATAAATACTTAGGAATCTTCTTAACCCCTTCCACACAGGACCTCTTTAAACAAAACTACATTCCTTTGAAAAACGAAATATGTAGAGATCTATCAATATGGAAAAACAAACCTTTATCGTGGTTAGGGAGGGTAGGAGTAATTAAAATGAATGTCCTTCCTAGGATTTTATACATCCTTCAAGCACTTCCAATACCTATGCAGGGAGGATTCATTAAACAATTGCAAACAATAATTGAACAATATATATGGGCAAATATAAAACCCAGAGTCCCAAGGAAGACCATGTATATGACAAGGGATGGGGGAGGATTGGGAGTACCACATCTATCAGCATACAGAAAAGTGATCTCTCTTCAACACATAATCGAATGGGCTCAAAATAGCACAAATAAAGCGTGGATACAATTGGACAGGCAGATCTTTATGCGCAACAATGTAGGAACCTTGGCCTGGACCCCCCCAGCTCAGAGGCCAAGAATTCTGCACCGCTACATAATTACTGCAGAAACTCTGGCGGAATGGGATAAGATAACAGCGACCAGTACACATATTTCATCTTATCACTCCCCCCTCTCGTCCATCATAGAAAACGCGGCCCTCCCATACTGTAAGATGGGATACCGAGATATGCCACCTTACAACCTTAAATCTGGCTCCATGCAATTTCTTAAGGAGAATAATTCCACTAAAACACAAGCCCAACTAGCAGAAACTGATGGAGAAATTTTCTCCTCTTGGCTCAGATACAACCAATTACTACACTTCATCTCACACCATAAACACAGGAAGGATATGGGACGAGAGCCCACACCCTTCGAAAAATTATGCATCCAAACAACCACCCCTAGGCACCTAATATCCCTACTATACAAATTAGTCTCCACGGAAGGCCCCAAGACTCTACCATCATATACCCTAGCTTGGCATAGGGAACTAACTCAGGAGTTGGATTATGACTCCTGGGTACAAGCTTTCGCGTTTACAAAACGATCCTTGGTATCGGCTCCTATTCAGGAGATCCATTTAAAAATTTTGAGCCGCTGGTATCTCACCCCCTCTAGGCTCCATAAAATATATCCCTCGCTGAGTAATAGATGCTGGAGAGGTTGTTGGGAAGAGGGTTCACTCCTCCACATATGGTGGTATTGCCCCAGACTGCGAACTTATTGGGAGGGAATCTATTCTCACATTTCAGAAACATTGGGCGTGAACATGCCAAGCACACCAGAAACTATATTGTTTAACTCACTACCCAAAATAACAGACCCTACCAAGCTGGCACTCCTACTGATCATGTTAACGAGCGCGAAAAAACTCATACCTAAAAGATGGAAAACACAATGTGTACCTACTATTTTAGAATGGAAACAACAAGTATCTGAACTAATTTCCCTGGAGAGATATCATTACCTCAAAATTGAAAAATTAGACACCTATGAAATGATCTTGGCGGTTTGGAATGGAACAATTTAAGGAAATTCCCCATCCTCTCCCCCTTCCCCCCCCCCCTTTTTTTTTTTCTCTTCTTCTGAATCACCTTTATACTCTTTCTCTTAGTGTGCAACTTTTTTACTAGTGGAATTGTACCAAATATATGTGGGAACTTACATGTATTTTTGTTTTTATGGATAAAACGATGTATGTGTCAAATAGGAAATGTTACATTTATTGTATATACCGCTGGAGCGCTCTTAATGTTAACCTTTACAAGTATCAATAAAGCTCTTTTGAAAAAAAAAAAAAATTAAGTCTATTACCCTACTAAGCTCACTTTTTTGGCTACTCTAACAGCTCTACCAGGGACACAGTCACCCTGCCGACACACAAGTGCATACTGGACTCACAGGCTCATTTGTTCTACCTCCGCCCGCAACTTCTCTTCTCTGAAAAGACGGCTGGCTCCTGCCCGACGAATCGATTTATGAATTGCCCCTGCATTGACCAGACCTTCCTGGGGGTGTCCTGCTTTAACCCGCTGTGGTCCTGATCAGACCAGAGGACAGCCAACGTCAGAGGGTCCTGGAGTTGCGTCACCCGTACCGCGGTGCAAACAGCCGCCATCTTGGGCCATAGGCCTACACTTTAAGCTGACCCATACTGCCAAACACCAGAAAGCTCTAAGAAGGATTCCAGTTCAAATTGGAGCTAGACCGGAGTCTAAATCTTAATATGCCTGATTCAATGGGGAGCACAGCAAATACGGATGTCTGGGGGGAAAAAATCCTACAGCTTCTTGAGACTTCCTTTCAGATGATGGAGTTGTGGCTAGTAAAACTCCTTACAGATACGATACCTCACCAAATGCCTGATACATGTGCTATGCAGGGGCAAGGAATCCTAATATGCCAGTTATTACAAGTATTTTGACCACTGATCTCAGCGAGGTGACGGAACCAATTCATGTTGTAGTGGAGCCTCTGGTGGGTGAAGTGCCGGTGTCACTGGCAGATAGACATAAGAGGTTGCTGCCGGTGTCTTTCTCTTGGAAACCCCAGCCTTTGGCAACACAGGCAGATTTGCAGTCGGGGGAACTTTCATCTACCAACCTTGAGGTTGCGGCTAAGTCAAAAGATATGAGCAGCACTTTTGACACTATCTGGGACTTTATTTATTTTAGTGCCAAAGAAGGTGCTGACAAGTCACCAGCCACCAATATCCTGCTCTTTACTATATGGGGTACAGCTGCCACACAAATTATTCCCTCCTTTAAACTGCTACCAAGCTCCATTTTGCTACTTCAAGAAAGGATGCGACAGCAGACCAAAGATTACCAGACAGTTTTAGAAGTTTATTCTCTACCAACAATAGGAATGGGATAACCCTGGTTGAGTGAGAAGGAGGGATGTAGTAAAGTCAGTAGCACTTCATGTGACTATCTTTTATTTAGCACTGACTTTGGTTTGGCAGTGTTACCTACCTGTTCGGTTGTTGTTTCAAACCACCTCTATTTATTGTTAAAATGTAGTTTGCTATATTATATTCTGTTACTCTGATAATCCTGTACGGCTTTCAATATGTCTCTCCATCAATCTAATTGTCCATCACTCCTTTGTCTGCGGCCGAGACAGTGGAGCCTGGAAACCTAAGTTATCCCAGATCTTTGTTTAGAGCAGGAGCAGAGGATAATGCTGTACTTAGTTCTGCATCCTGAGTTTCCTAGTTGAGAGTTCGTACTTGTTTGATAGTGTGGTTCCATTTATCCCTGAGATATTACATTGTTTAGTTTGCTGTGGATAGCATCACCCCTGATATAACTTATTTAATTTATATAAGGTGACTTATACATACAATTCTCTATGCAGGCTTGATGGTTTGATATGATAATATGTAGTTACTTCCTTAATGCATATTGGTTATGGGTATACTTATATATCTTTTCTTAATACGAAGGTTAGGAACATTATACACTAAAACAATATAACTAATATACCAGCATTTTTCTTAGAGTCCTACACTATGATGCTCATGCCATGAGTAATCTGCTGATAGGTAAGCGCCCATAAGAAACTAGTTTAGTAGACAAATATCTATGTGATGGTTATAGTTGATAAGCTCTGACTCTGAGAAACAGTCTGTGAGTTAGTGGACTGGCACCAGTCATCTAGTACCTTAATTCACTTTATTACCCCTACCTTATAAAGAAATCTGATTTTTTGCCATTACCTCCGCCCCCCCTCAATATTGTTTACCTTGTAAACACAGGAAAATATATCCTACGACCCATTCCCCTAAATAATTATTAAAAATGAACATTCTATCACAGAGGCAACTAACCATAAACTGTCCCTTAGGTGATTGGACAAACTAAGATATGCAATTCTTTAATTATCCTCTTCTCATATCTTAAAATTATCTATACCTAAACCTTACACATCACCTATAACCAGCACATATCATATATATCCATTATCCCTGTAAATTTGAAATTACTGTTCCCATCTATTTATACCCTTAAAGCCCATGGCCCAAGAGCGGCTGTTACATACACTGGGAAATAGTCAGTCTTATATGTAAAAGAGGTTGGGTGTTGAGTATATCTAATACTTCTTCACAAATTGATGTGCTTATGACTGGGAGAGTTCCATTTTATTTACCTTTTATGATATATTATACATGAAGTGTTTTGTTGTATTCTGTACTTTTATACTGTGTAAGCTTACACAGTCTAGACCACATGTTTAAGCTTTTGTATACAAGATTGATTCCAATGACTGCAACACAAAAACACTCTCTTGAGCTCAAGTTTCAAACTGTATTATAACCTTGCATCTATTTGTATATTTTATAACCTCAATAAAAATATTATTAAAAAAAATAAATATATATATATATATATATACTTATATTATGTTTAGCCAATAGCAACATCCCCTATGAGCTCACAAAAAGGGCGTTATGAATTGCTAGCAATCGAGACTGCAATAATAATAACAATAATAACAAACAGTGCATATTCACTGCTGTGCCATCCCGGTAGTCTCCAAAAGATGAGTAACGAATATAAAGGTACTGGTTTTAAATTTACAATTGTATTAAATGATTTTAACTGTGTATGAATCTATTAAATGTTATAAACAATAACAAAAGCAGTTGTCAAATAGGAATACCACTCCAATCAGGGATCTGATTGGCTGCAAAGGGGTATTTAAGGTTGCAAGTTAGTATGGTCAATAGCAGCCTGATAAAATGGTCTGATGACTGAGAAACGCGTTGCTGGATTGTTCTTAGAGTTTTGCACCTGGTCCCTATGGTTTCTAGTTACGTCTCTGTATACAGTATATACATATATATATATATATTTTTATAACATTATATCACCATTGCAATATCTTATGCATGTTGTGCAGTATATCTGTGCAATATACTTGTGATTATATACAATTTGGATACATATGTACTTTGATACAATTGTTGCAACTTTGTGAATCTGGTTGTTAACTACTTAGCTTTGGTTAGCACCCCTATCTACACCCACGAGTGTTGTTTTGTGAACTTTTTATGTCTATAGCATACAGTTAAAAATGACACATATTAATAAATATCTTGTTTAGGATTTTTTGCTTACAAATACAAGAATAGCCTTACAAGCTATGACAGATATTCCATTATAGACACCTGCCTTCTAAATTATAAAAAGAAAAAGATGCCAAAAATTCATTTATTCACAAAAATTCCACACTTAGGGGCATATTTATCAAGCTCTGTATGGAGCTTGATGCCGGAAACAGAAGTTATTAAGAAGTTTTGAAGCAGCGGTCTAAAGACAGCTGCTCCATAACTTGTCTGCCTGCTCTGAGGCGGCAGACAGAAATCAGCCCGATCGAATACAATCGGGTTTATTGACACCCCCTGCTAGCGGCCGATTCTGCAGGGGGCGACATTGCACCAGCAGTTCACAAAAACTGCTGGTGCAATGATAAATTCCGACAGCATATGCTGTTGGCATTTATCGATGTGCCGCAATGTGCAGCAGACATGATATGCTACTTCGTATTATGTCCGCTCACACATTGGTATATAAACCCCTAAGGCCCTTATTCAAAACCAAATAAACCTGCAAATTTGTGTCAAACCTCTCCTTAAAATCAGGAGGTGGTAATCAAAATCAAGTGGTCCAGCAGCTCTTCAGCTGATGTGTGAATTGGTGCAGGAAAATATACGTGGCTGCAATGTTTCACACTTCAGGCAGCCATATTGGTTTGTGATGCTATTTAAAAAGCAAGCAAGAGAATACAAACACACTTGTACAGTATTCTCACTGCAGCATTTAATCTTTCTTTCATAAGAGTTCATGAGATCATTACATGTGGGATTATGCTCTAGTCCCTCCCACTATCCCAGAATGATGGATTGAGGTCAGGGGCATATTAAGGCATAGGCCAACAAGGCTGGTGCCTAGGGCAGCAGATTTTTAAGGGGCAGCAGAATTTTGAGTCCCTAGGGCCACTCTACTGAACTCAGGGCCGGGTGGCTAAATCAACCAATTACTAATGACTTAAATGGCTGGCCCGGCTA
>CAJPDP010425419.1:0-13844 GCA_905336975.1 Bombina variegata variegata
AGGACGTAATAGGAGGTTTATCCCTTCTGTATACATGCCATGACTTCATGTGGCTACATGCCACAAGTGCTCTGCTTAGTACCTCCTTCCTGCCTGGAGTGCTCGTACAAAGATAAATCAAATCGCTACCTCTCTAAAGTACACACACATATACAGCACTGCAAGGTGTTTAAAAAAGGGGTAAAAACACATTTAGGGGAAAACAATTTTACAGTGAGCTATCCCTGTAGCATTATTTTATTTCTATACAATGATGATCTGTTTAGCCATACTTTGTACATTGCTTTCAATACATTCAATAAACCAAGATACATTTGTGCTACAGGACAAAAAATATGTTTTTAGGCTTCAGATGTAATGTTGCTTTAAAAACACTTTCCCAAATGTATGAAAGAACATTGTATACTTTTATTTAATTTAAAAATAATGTCTTAAAGTGTTAAAGGGACACTGAACTCAATTTTTTTCTTTCATCCCTATATGACTGGATGAATGGCTGCCACAAAACAAGGTGATGACAGGAGGTGACACTGGAAACATGCTGAAAAATTTGTCTTGTGGCCGCCATCTTTTAAAAGGTGTTACCATATTTACAATGGAGCCTTAGTGGCATTCAGAAGGTACGTTCTTTACTGTCTTGGGTTTGGATTACATACATATTTTGTGCATAAAAAGAGGATATAAATGTTCTAATTCCTATATGCTACGTTTTGTATCCTACAAGCAGTTGCATTTTTGTAGATATTATTCAAGCTATGTCATTGTTTCCAAAATGTTCCAGAGTCATGTGACATAACTGGAGTGTGGTTGTGCGAATCAGTCCCTAGAAACCTCAGCATATTCCCTGATGGGGAGGTGTGGGAGAGGCAGTGTCTTGTTTTACTTAATCTGCTTTTTGAAATAAAACAAAGAAAAGGTTGACTACAATGGCCTGCATGTGTCAAATCACAAACGGACAAAGTTCCCAACTAGATAACCTGTACAGCCGTGATTGAGGTGTATAGGAAATGGACACTATACAAATTCCTTGTGCATTGCCATTTGCACAAAGAGCAGGGTTTGTCAATCATCCCTAACAAATGTGAAATAATTTAAATCTATATATACATGGAAAAAAACCTTTTTCAGGTTTGTATTTGCCTGCAAAGTTTAATACATGCACTTGATACTGCAGTCATCAGAATAATATGTTTTGACATATATTGTTTAGCACTCTTCTTGGCAGTAGTTCAGCATACAGTAACCTTGTTTTTATTTTTATATTTTAACGATTTGCAAAGACAAGCAGATAAAAATAGAACAGCACCACTTCTCATAAAAATGTGATGTTTGACATCATTCTGTATTTAGAAGATACTTGTACAGAGACCTGAGTTGCCCTATGAGATAAGCCAAACAAATAATTTTTCTGTTGCAAACTTCAGCTCATAGAGTGCAAGGTGCAGATTAAAAATCAATACTGGACTCAACAAAAACAAATTAACTAAACTGGTAACTTGACTTTATTCAGTAAACTGTGCACCTAATATTTAAACCTTGGAGGAAAAAAAGTAATATTTCTTTATTTTTGACGTAATCTAGTTATAAAGAAGACATAAACCATGGAAACAGGTTGTTTGGGTTATGATCGTGTAGGTAATAATTTGTTGGTGAAAAGGGTAATAGAAGTCTATTTTTGGAAGAACAATTATTTGTGCAACTGGCAAATCATATTAAAGTTGCAGTGTTTATACCTAGTAAAGCATTCATAACATGTGGAACATCATAAAATTCAAGAATACTTATGGGAGCCGATTTATTACTGTGCAGACAGACATCATCCACTGTAGAGGATCATGTCCGCCGCACATAGATAAATGCCGACAGCATATGCTGTTGGCATTCATCATTAGACAAGCATTTCTCGTGAACTGCTATTGCAATACTGCCCCCTGCACCTTTGGGGCCACTAGCAGGGGGTGTCAATCAACCTGATCGTATCCGATCGGGGTGATTGCTGTTCACCACCTCAGAGGTAGCGGATAAAATAAGGAGCAGCGGTCTTAAGACCGCTGCTTCTTAACTCCTGTTTCTGGTGAGCCTGAAGGCTTGCATGGGAGCAAATGCATTAGGGGCCATGCGGGCTTGATAAATCGGCCCCCATGGTCTCTTATTTGAGAGATAGTATACTTGCATGTCAATAGAATGGCAGACTGTACTACAGTAAGTGAAAATAGACATTTAAATGCTTTATAATTATTGGGAGATTATTTATGTAGATTTGTCCAATTTTGGCGAACATACATGAAATTTCATGAACAAATAAGAGCACGTTACAACAAGTAATGCATTTTAAATGTGAGAATGTTTCAGAAAAAAAACATCAAAAGGTTTGTATGCAAGGTTCATAAGAATTACATGGTTTGGAAGAAGTAGTCCTTGATTCCATTTGCATGCTCTGCTGATTGAGATATAGGAAATTACCTTCCCTTAGTCTAATGAAAGAAGCTGTGCCTATTACTAGATGATAGTTACAATCTTTTGTAATTTACAGAGCTAAAGTCGGTAATTTAAAATTAGTTTATACATAATTATATATTTTTGCTTTGATTAGTAGCATATGTACAAAATGGTAAGTGCAAAGAAAAAATAATAATATCGGCCTCCCACATGAAAATGTTGAACATCCCTTATGTAACTGCTAATGCATAGAGTTCATTCTGTAAGTGCATACCATACATTTACTATGGAGGAACTGCTATCTTACTCTGCTAAAAGCTTTCACAATGCACCTTGAATGGGCTTCTGATTAAAGTGATGTGCATTTTAAAATGACAATGGTATCTGAGTTGCTACTTAGTATTTTTCTCTTTGTTAGTGATCATGTCACTAACAATTGAAATTTATTTTTGTCAAGTCAAGACATTTCAATCTCCGTAGTAGTTAGGCCACTACAGGATAGAAGAGTGCAGAATCTCATAGATGTAATAGGGTTTCAGTCTTTATAAGCCAATTAGCCAGTAATCTTACTGGATTCATTTTAGTGATGCTCTGTAGCAATATGGAAAGCTATTCCATGAATCTACTACATACTGCCAACTGTCCTGTTTTTCATAGGACAGTCCTGTTTTTTTACTTTCTGTCCCTACCTTTTAAGATTGTCCCTTATTTAATTCAGTCAGTATATAGTTTATGAATATTGTGTACAGTGCAATGCTCCCACCACAAAGGTTGCTGTGGCACTAGTCTCATAGCTTACAGTTGTAGTTTTCTTTATTTGTTGTCTTTTGTTACAATTAAGTTTAGGATTGTGAGGTCAGGTCTTGGGTAAGGGAAATCAATTATATGAGGTATATGAGGTAGGAGGCAAAGGGTGATGAAGCAAGGCATCCTAATAGTGTTACACAATTTGGAGGAAAAAAAAGCCAATTAGTATCAGCAGTGCTGAGGTAATGCTTTGCCTTTGCTGTGATCTCATGAGATTTCACTGAAATCGCATGAGATTTTATAGAATTTTCTTAAACTGAATAGGAAAATAACATGACTGTGCCTGCACATGACAGATGCACCTGGGACAAACATCATGACTGGCTGCTTAAAGTCTCTTTACAGTGGGGTTTGAACAAAATTTGAGGTAAAATATCTTCATTTTTTTACATGTTCAGGTGATAATTTATAGTCAGCTTTTTACAGCTATTCTGCATCAGTTTCAAATGCATCAATATTTGTGTATCATGTCCCTTTAAGGGCTGAGAAATTAATATTTTCATATTCAATGGATAAGATAGCTTTTGTTACTTGACAAACAAATCAGCAAACAACACAGGTTAATAGCATGTACAGTTATTGTTCAACTTTCTTTGAAATAACATAGGATCCGTGCTTGTACATATGCTTAGTGTAAATTAGCAACAGTGCATTGCAACAGATTTGCATACAAATGTAATCAATATTTACATTGTTTTGATCCCAGGGTATACTCCTTGAAAAGCTTTTTGAGTATGTTTATCTTATCTTCTTTGTTGTGGCTAACTGGAGATCCTACCATGCATAATTAAACAATTATGGGGAATTACATTTTGAGTTTAATATCTCTTCAAAGGGAGATGAAAATCAAAATGAAAACGTAATGGTTCTTACATGGTTTTAAGAGTCTTTTCAATTTATTTCTTTTATCAAAGTTTCTTAATTCTTTTGTTATTCTTTCCTGTGGAAAAAAATCATACTGTACCTGGATAGGCTCCTGAGCAGCAATGCACAGATGGGAGCTAGCTGGTCATTGGTGGCTACTCACATATGCCACGTGTCATTGGCTCACTATATGTGATCTGCTAGCTCCCAGTAGTGCATTTCTTTTCTAAAGGTGGTTTGAAAAGGATATAAAAAACAATTTTTTTCTTTCAAGATTCAGGTAGAGCATGCAATTTTAAGCAACTTTCTAGTTTACTCCTATTATCAAATTTTCTTCGTTTTCTTAGTAACATTATTTGAAAAATAAGGAACGTAAGCTTAGGAGCCAGCCCATTTTTGGTTCAGCACCTGGGGGCTTTTAAAGACACAGTTATATGCCAGCAATATTATCTCATTCTCTAAGCATTTTCTTTGGGAGTTTTATGCTTCGTTATGTTAATTTTAAACTATGGAAATAATTAAGGCATACAACTATTTCTAAAATGTATTTCTTAATACCATTTTGTTTTACAATTAGGTTTAGCAGTCAAAATCTAAAATTGACATGTCTTGTCTTACATTACAAACACATTCAATTCTTAACTGACTGCTGTCTTTTATATGGTGTATACGTTGCATGCATCAGATACGGTTACATTATTATTGTAACATCCTAGAATACACTTGCATGACAGAGCAACACACGTTCATTGTTTTCTGACCGTTTATATATGACCCTCTTTTGTTAAACCCAGATGTTTTAGTACAAGTATTTCAGCTCAGGTTTATAGTTCAATTTATACGATTACCTTTTCCTCTATTAATAGTTCTGAAAATACTTCAAGTTCATGTAAAAGTGCCTTGAAAACCAATACTATTCTTTTATATTTCAGCAAAAGCCTACTGAATCATAAGTTTACTCCACGTGGGAATAGAATAAAGAATTTCAGAAAGAAAGGCTCATGGATCTATGATATTTTAAAACATAATTCACCTTGTGGATAGAATGTGACCTGAAATGTTTAAAGTAAGAATGACTAATATTCCAGGCTTAAAATGACATTCGTACTGCACAAATCTCTATAATTAACATTCTGCATATCTGTTATGACTCTCAGCATTCTATGAATAACAATATCTCTTCTAAGTGTCTGTTACGATAATGAAAAAAAAAGTATAAAACAATATAAAAAGTTAAAAGTATAAAGAAATACACAATTTTGTAACAGTTTTCGAAATGAGAAACAAAATATTAAATTAATAGCACTCCTATTTTTGCACATGTATTACAAGTTGAAAGTAAAATTGTATTGGTTAAAAGACTCTTCTATGGGGCGCACTACATAACCCCCTTCTAACCCGAAGGAGCGGTGGGACAATTCTTTGAATACCTATGATCTTTACTTAGAAGAAAATGTTTATTTAAATTAATATATCTTTATATTTATGTATATATATATATATATATATATATATATATATATCTATAGCCATACATCTATATGAAAATATATAAATATATATAGTCCAATATATATACAAAGATACGTTTTTATAAACTGTATATATATATATATATATATATATATATATATACACTAAAAATAACATATTCTTCTACGTGAAACAAGTATACATGTTTTTATATGTATATATGTGTGCACATTCATATCTACACATATAACCTTATATACATACACATATATGCACACATATTTATATACTGTATACAACTTTGAACCCTTCCCTGTCAAACACCTTGACATATACCATATCTCTGTTTTACTTGTGTTGTGTGATACTTTTATTCTATCCCTAACACTTTACTTCAGGTCTAACTTTTTTAGTGCATTATTAGTGCTGTTATGTGTCGCAATATTTGTTAAAAGTATAGGACGCGCTACAGGAATGTTGGCCATTCAATTGTACTTAATAGCAGAGCTACTCAGATGGTCCTGATGCAAAAATTTTTTGACCCTCCCAGAAGAAGATTGTAAAGTAATAAGCAACAGTAATAATATACATGCTTCTATGTATAATGATTTAGAGTCTCTCTATATATAAATATAAATGTATATATATAGAAATATACACACACACATACAAATATAGATAATGAGTATTTACACTGTGCAGTATAAAGATGTGCAGGAGCAGATGCTCATGCAGCGGCACTTCCTGCTCTGGTGCAACCAATCACGGGAGAGCAGGGCTTGTCAATCATCCCTATCAGATCTGATTGGGATGATTTAACTCCGCCATCCTTGAAGTGGCAGATAGGTTAGGTAGAGCGGTCGGAGGTTAAAGGTTATGCAGTAGGCAAAGTTCCATTGATTATAAAGGAAATTAAATCATAATTTGCTGTAATGACCTAGTGTAGGTACAAATCATTATGAATTCAGCAATTTATGAATTGCTATGTTGCAGTTTGAGGGTTTTTTTCAGGAAGATTTTTCTTTCAGGAACAAGTTTTATTTTATTTCTGGGCAGTAGTTATTTTAAATTTATTATTATATGACCTACAAATTGTTATTCTCTTGCCTACAAATTGTTATTCTCATACCTGCAAATGTACCATATATTCTTGAAGTAACAATTTTATGTTTCTGCTACCTGATGGAATCATAAACCTCAAAGTTTTATATTCAACTTAAAATCAATCTGAAATATGGACACCTCTTACAATGCTATAAACAATGTACATTTGCTAAAGCTGCTAAGGCTGCACATTTACGATCCATATGGCTGAATTCATACGTGCTGTTACATTAATGGATCAGAGGAGCTTCACGTCTTGATCGTAATATATCTAGGCACTTTGATTCATAACATAACATCAACTCTTTTATTAAATTAGTTATGCCAAGATCTCTCTTTTTTGTAGTTTGTAGGCTTTTATACAGTGAAAAGCATCCGCAGGATGAGTTATGAGAAGAGAATGAAAGATGTAGACAATGACCTATGGCTTAAATCATTATATAAAAGCACTGGGCATTATACCATGCACATATTGTGCCAACAGAGTTAGTTTAAAAAAAAATACATTTTAGTATAGTATGTAGCAGTGGACTGATTATAAAACCACAATACTTGAGCTATTTATAATAACCAAATACATTATTAAGATATACAAAAATGTTTCCGAATAGTAAATATAAGGAAATATTTCTGCATATCTTAATAATGTGTTTTGTCATTATAAATAGCCCAAGTATTGGAATGAGACCTGTAGCAAGTAATGAGTAGTAAAGCACTCTGAGAGACCAAAAGTGTTTTTTTCTCCTTCTGTTGAATTTGAAAGGGGCATTTTATAATGTATTACAGTGTCTGCTCTTGTTAAATAGATGTTTCTGTATCAAGAATAAAACATTTTTTATGCCTATGAGGCACACCATTGCTGACCAATAAGCAGAGGGATCAGTCTTTAAGATCCAGTTGAACTTACAGTAGGAGCTCCACTTATCAGCCAGTAAACAATCAGTCCTTAAGGCCCATTTTACACTTCCTTTTATCTTCAAAGTCAAAGTATAGTCACTCATTTTATAATCACAATCCTATAAAGCCATGCTCTACTGTGAATCAACAGAAACATCAAAACTCTATTCCAGGATTGTGTATTATCAGACTGTCATTTATCGAGTTATCCATCCATCCTTTGGGCTCCATGGATGCAATTTAGGACAATTTGAGGAGCAGGATTACTAATCCAAACCTGCAAACTAAGAAATAAGAAGCAGCAGTCATAAGACCATGCCTTCCTTAACTCTCCAACACCTCAGAGTTGGCAGACTGATTTGTCCAGGATAATTGACAAACTTTGCTGAGATCAAGGTGCAGGGCTGCAAAAGTATTAGGGAAGATGATGCTGCTTACTGAAATCAAACACAGGCAGACAGGTTCCCTATCTGGGAACATTATCTGCTTGCAACTTGATAAATGTAGCTGGTTGATTAACCACCAATATTCTATGGTAAATTCCCTAAAAATGAATAGGCTATTTAATTCTGTATGTATTAATATATACATAGGTAATGTTTAGGTTTAGTTATCATTAGTTCATTGCAGTGCCTTTACATAATTGTACATACTTATTGATTAAGTGATAAATTAAAACTAAGCTTAACCTAGGTTATCAGAAGTAGTCCAATTGTTTTAAGTTCTGAAATAAAGTATATGAATTGGCAAAAAAATAATACCTGCCTTCCTTTTATTGAATTTGTTTAGATTGAATGCTGTAAATGGTAACTCCACTCATTTGTATGTAACATTCTAATTAAGGATAATTAAGCAATCAAAGTAGTGTAATTAATCTTTGAATATAATAATTAAATGTTTATTCTCATAGTGTAGCTCTATGAGAATGAACATTTAAATGATAATTTCTCAATCAAATGTTGAAACAGAAAGTTTTGAATGGTTGTCAAATGTTAAAAAAATTGATTATAATTATTATAGTTGTTCCAAACATATTTGCCTTATTACTATATGTGGAAAACAACTTTGTGAAAGCTGCCAATTTATCTCTTTTTACTTTATAAGAAAAACATTTTAAAAGAGGTTTTTCATAAACTGATGGTGACTTTGTTCTCTTGCTTTTATCTTTTTGTTTTATGTACAAAAATTTAGATTGTATTTTTGCTCTTATTTAAGCGATCTCCATAACTAATACACATCATGTTGAAGAAACTGGAGGCCATGATGGAAGCCAGAATGAATAATTTTATTTTCTATAAAGGGTGGACATTTTATTAATTGTGCAAAATGCATTTTCATTAACAAAAAATAAAGGGACAACTAAGTCAAAATTTAAATGTCAAGATTCAGATATAATTTAGCTTGCAGTAGCAGGCCTACTCAACAGAAGGCCCTGGTGCAAAATATATTTTTGGGCCCTCCAAAGGTAACTAAGTCGTGAACAATAGTAATAATATACATGCTGCGCTGTATAATGATTGTGAGGATAGATAGATAGATAGATAGATAGATGATAGATGATAAATAGATGATAGATGATTGATAGATAGATAGATGATAGATGATGATAGATAGATAGATAGATAGATAGATAGATGTTTGTGTAACCTGCACTAATAAAATTCTCCCCTGATTTAGGATTGTACACATTCTGCACATGCCCATATATAGACTGGCTGCTATGGGCCCAAAAACACTTGGGCCCTGGTGCCACTGCACCTGCTGCACCATTGGAAGTTATGCCCCTGACAGCATACAATTTTAAGAGACTTGCCCATTTACTTCTGCTATCAAATTGTGCACAGCCTTTTTATATGCATACTTTCTGAGGCACCAACTCCTACTGAGCATGTGCAAGAGTTCACTGGGCATATGTATACGAGTCTGTGATTGCTGTTACTAAACGGGGGGGGGGGCTGTAAACTGCAATAAATTATGAAATTTTTCAGAAAAAAATCTACTGCCCATTTAAGTCCTTTTGCAATGTCTTTTTATTATGCACTGATTATGCAATGCTATCATATTTAATGATCCTTTAACTAAAATTATTTTTTTTTATGAATCTATTGAAGTTGAAAAAGTAACTAAAAACTGTTATTGAGTTTGTTTCATAAATTTGGGATCAATGGCCTCCAGATATTCCAAATTCTCTAGAATATTTTGTGACTGTACTTGTCCAAACTATACGTTTTGTTATCTTTTCATGCAATAAACACACTGAATTCAATTAACTTGTTGTTGAGACTTTCAATGTTCATTTTGGGAAAAAGAGACTGAATTGTTGAACGAAACAATGCAATTGACACAGGACTAGTCTTCATTTATTCCACAACTCTGCATTTGAAATAAATTGGCAGAATGTTCAAACACATGGCAAGTGTGAAGTCTGAGCTGATAGTCTTTTATGTTAGGTTTTTTGAATTTTCAAATTGCTTATTGTTGATTCAGCTGCAAAATCCAAACAGTGGAGGAAAATCATATAACTGATAAAATCCCTAGTGTGATTGTCAAGCTGCACACCAGTACATAGTTCTATCTTGGTATTTGTGTGGATGCCAAAAGTTGTTTTTATTTTGTGTGTGGTGCACTTGAATCTGTTTCTACTGTGCATCTGCATCCAAACACTTTTTCATAACATAAATTAAAAATAAAGGAAGGTTTGTTCATGTTCAGGACCTGTATTTTTTAATGTTTTATAATGACAAGAAATGTAGAAACTTATTAACATGCACAAAGGTGTACATGCTGTATTAATTTGTAGTGTGATGCCACCATCTAACTTAACTATAAATATTTTAATTTTACTTCTACAAATGAATCAGGCAGACAACAGTTTTTTTGGGAGACGACAAATGTATTATATTTATTATATAGGAATATTAGGCAAACATTTAATAATGACATCTAAAAGTAGGTGGCCCTACATTAACAAACATGCACGCTTGCACAGTGTGGAGTCCAGCTACCACATCTTTAGTGAGGCAACAAATAAATGAAGAGATCTGGACCCTTGCGCAAGAGCACCCCAGTACTGGGAACATTGTTCCTGCTGTCAGTGAAAGTCACTCTCCCCTCTTTGCCTGCTGCCTGGGCTATGACTAATCGCCTATGAGGTGTCACAAAAAAAACCAACTCTAAACCATAAAGACCAGGGCCAGTGAGTCATACTGCATGCAGGACTTTCCGACCTAGGTCACCTAATCCTCCTTTAGCAGCCTTCTTAAAAGTTACTGGAGCCGGTGAAAGCAATGGGAATTGACTCAACCCAATCCTACAACTTTTGATGTCTGACAGACATCAGTGTTAGACATCATTATGCAGCACAGAGTGCTCATCATTAGAGTATAGGCACCCATTATCGCTATACAGGGCAGTCTGCTCTGTCTTTTTATGTCTGAACCCTCAACATTATTATACAGTGAAGCATGTTATCAGTTTATAAGCATTCTGATTTAATTATACAGTGTGGCATGTTTACTAGTGTAAAGATTAATTGTATCATCATATAGTGTTGTGTTTATTAGTCTATAAATGTTCATTATCATCACTACTGTGAAACTTCTCCAAAATAAGTGTGAGTTGTATGGGTCCGCTGGCCAAAACTTGCCTGTACTTCACTGCTAGTTAATGCGTTTTATTTTTGAGTTTGAAAACTATATACATTTGCAGCTTCTGTGAACTTCAGGCTTGCAAAACTGAGTCTGCAACCACAAATTTAAGAAACAGTTTTGCTTCTTATCATAGGTGGCAGAGATAAATCACCTCAAACTCACTTGTTAGGAGTGATTGACAGGCCCTGCTTTCTTGCCATCTCTTACTAAAGAGCAGAGGGCCAAAGTGATCTTCAGCAGTATTACATTTTACCAAGTGAGAAATGCAGGTGGACAGGTTCTCTGCTTGCGAATGACAGTCCCTGCTTTCATGCAATTGGTTGATGGAGAGCATGGGGTCGAAGAGATCTTCAGCAGTTTTAGATTTTGCCGAGTAACAATTGCAGGTGGACAGGTTCTCTGGTTGAAACATTTTTCTGTTAGACATGTTAGTATCAGTCTAGGTATAATAGGAAAAAAGTAAAGAGGTCCCCCTGCCTCCAGGTTTATGTGTTTTATATATTGTCACCGCTGTTTGATTCATTAAGCAGAGCTACCAATAATTTGCTATATTTTGCAGAGCCAACACCTTTTTGCATTATGTCATGCAGAAATTAACCAATGTAGCTATTATAGTCTAGCAGTAAAGAATTTAATGTGATAACGGAAATCTATTTTCTCTATCATTATAGA
The DNA here is from genome assembly GCA_905336975.1 of Bombina variegata variegata. Classification (NCBI taxonomy): domain Eukaryota; kingdom Metazoa; phylum Chordata; class Amphibia; order Anura; family Bombinatoridae; genus Bombina; species Bombina variegata. Next base: position 11,907 of record CAJPDP010425419.1, read on the forward strand.
TAGAATAGTTATATATACTGTACATACATATCATGTTATTAGAACTAATTGTTAAGAAGCCGTATTGGCAGGGGTAGAGGGACAGCAAAATCTTTGCCTTTGTAGCCAAAAATTATAGCACCAACTCTGAAAGTTCCAATGCCACGTAATCACACACACACACACACACACACTGCTACTAAGGGCATTGTCGTTGGGTGCATTCCTGGCAAGGAGGTCTTGCACTAACTAAACAAATATTATTTTTTACAAAATTTGAGTTGGAAGTTATATTTGCATCATTACACACTTCATCAGAGTTTATAAAGAAAATAACAATTAAACTGTCTGCTTTTTTTGAGCTATTTAAATTACCTCATTATTTCTCTCCTTCATGCTTGCAATTAATATTTTTAATTACATAGTCAATGGAGCTCTGTCTCACATCAGCAGTTCAATGATTTATTAATGAATTTATCCTAAACAGGTGATATTACTTGAGCCTAATATCTATCATGGTATTTAAATTCATTGTTTCTAAATCGCTCAAATTTCAGACATATTTTAGCTATTTTATAATTGTAGTTTAATATTTACTAGCATTGGTAATCTGTTCTAGGAATTTTCTATAACTAAAAGGAACACTGATTTTTTTTTTACTTTATTTAATCACAGAGCATTTTAAAATGTATTTGGTTTTTGTGGGAGTTTTTTCTAAATGAAGTTATAAAAAATTGAGTTTCTAAATGTTATTTTTCTAAATGAATGAAAGTTTTTTTAAAACTTGCAAAGGCATGTCCCTCTCCCATAATGAGGAGATAGTGAGGACTATCAGGCACTGCAAAACCAATACTGCAGTATTATAAGCAATTTAAACTTATTTTACTTAAAATTGTTGAGGTTAAATATATTTTGCTGTCTAAAAGCTTCTTTTTCAAAGGCAGTGAAGACATGTTTTTGAGTACAACTTCCAATTTGAATTGGAAATAGGTCAACTATAATTTATATTGTTTCAGTACTGGTAAAAAAAAGATAGAATATGTTTTATAGAAATATTTAACATGAATATATTTAATGATAATTTTTTGTTTCTTTTGTAATAATAATTAGTTAAAGTTGAAGGTGGTATTTTTTACTAGCACTAGATCACTCTTTGATGTTTGAATTACCTCTTTCGAGATTTATTTTGTTCTAAAACTGCACTTTACCACTAAGCTACAAAAGCTTAAAATGGCTTATAACTCATTGTACCTTTTAGTTGTGTCCAACTGCCTGAACAAAAGCTGTTTGGTGTTTGGGGATCAATGTATTAAGCAACAGCAGGCTCACAAATGTGAGTTTGCTTTCAGGAATGTAATAAGCAGCAAGGTGATTGACAGGTCACACAAGGTCACACAAGAGCAGGTGGGGGGCATTGCACAAGCAAATGTTTGTGCAATGATAGATTTGGGCAGCTGATGTACAGTCCGTATGCAGATTGATACATGGAGCCATTGGTATCAACCTTGGAGTCTTGTTGTTAGAACATTGAGGGCCATATTACAAGTGGAGCACTAGTTAAAGCATTAATTGTGCTAGAAGTAAGATGTTTGCATGGGCCGGGTAGCGCTCATATTATGAGTTAAAAGTAAACTGTTTTTGTTTGCGCGCTAACCTGTCAAGCGCAAAAAGCTGAACTTACAATATTGTGTGCGCATTCACGTATTCCCCCATAGAAGTCAATAGAGCAAAAAAGTGGAAAAACACCCTTTTCAGACGCAAACCCGATCACATATTCTCATTTGTGCTAACTCAACATGAAAGTATGAATATTTCACATTCCAATGTTCTTCACATAGAAGAATATATGTTCTATTTATTCATAAATAAATATTTCTACATATATCTGCTGGTATTTTGGTACAATATATATCTATACCTATATATATATATATATATATATAAATAAATATATGAATA
>CAJPDP010425465.1:0-14537 GCA_905336975.1 Bombina variegata variegata
TCCTGTCTGTTTCCAGTCCTTCAAATTCCTTACCCTTGAACTGCCAAACCGCTGATTCCCTACCTGTTGCCGCCAAAGACTACCCTGCATATTGTGAGTACCGCTTACCTCACTTTGTGAACTTTCTCTACTCCTATTCCTTATCATTCCAGATTGACACCGGGATAAGAAGACTACTGGCCAAGTTTGGTCTGATAGTGGAATATCCCACAAGCATTACAGAATGTTTCTAAAGGTCTTGGCTTTTTTGGGTAAAAATTTGAACACTTCCTTTTTACACATAATAATTGTCATTTTGGTATTGACTTTAGAAGTTTAGGAGAATGACAGGATTTAAAATTGAGAATAGTGTTGCCCGCCTTGGGTTTACATTATAGTTTGGTTGGGATATCCCTAGTTTCCAGATTGGGACAAATTGTTAAATCAAGTAAGTTAAGGGAAATTTTACTGTATTCCAATGTGAATGTAAGATTCAAATCATTGCGTAGAATGTAATTATGGAAGGCATTGATAGTATCCTCTGGTCCATCCCAAATGAGAACATCGTTGTCAATATAGCGACCGAAAAACACAGTGGGGTCGAATTATCAAGGACCGAATGGCCCTTTATCCCCATGTTTCCACACGAGCCTTCAGGCTCGCCAGAAACAGCAGTTAAGAAGCAGCAGTCTTAAGATTGGGTCAATTGACACCCCCTGCTAGTAAGCAATTGTCAATGCTGAATGCCGACATCGTATGCTGTGCTGTCCACATTCAGCGATGTCTGGCGGACATGATACACTACAGCATATCATGTCCACCAGACATTAATAAATCTGCCTCAATGTGTTCTCTAAAGGGGACCCTATCTCCAAAAATGTGGAGCTGGAGCAGCTCCTACCAACCCAGGTAGAGGTTGGCGTAGGATGGGGCAAATTTTGCACCCATAGCAGTTCCACATCTCTGGAGATAGTACCTACCTTCAAAAGTGAAAAAATTATGAATCAGAAGATACTCAATAGCCATCATAAGAAACTGTTCAGTTGCCTCTGAGAATTGTGAACATCTCTGCAAAAATTATTGCACAACCACTAGCCCCTACTCATGAGGGATGGTGGTATACAAAGGGGCAACATCAAAGATACCAATGTGTAAGAATCTTTCCAGGTAATTTGCTGTAAATCATGTATAAGACTAGTATTGTCTTTAATGTACCCAGGTAAAGATGAGACAAGTGGTTGTAAAAAGGTGTCTACCAAGTCAGACAGAGGTTCATTGAGAGACCCAATACCCGCCACAATTGGACGGCCAGGGGGGTGTTGGAGACTTTTGTGGACCTTAGGGAAGTAATGAAATATGGCTGTAACAGGAAACTCATTTAGTAAATACTCTACGATGCTAGTTTTAATGACAACTAATCTACTAGTCTGCCCGATTATATCTGTAAGAATGATCTTATATTCCTTAGTGGGATTGGCTTTGAGCATGACTTAGGAGTCAGAGTTAAGTTGGCATAGGGCCTCCTTGATATAATCTTCCCTGTCCAGAACTACAACATTTCCCCCTTTATCAGAGTCACGTATGACTAAATTGTCATTATCTCTGAGGTTTTTTAAGGCTTGTCTATCCTGTGGTGTGAGGTTATCCCTACAATGTGTTGGTTGTACCTGCTTCTTTTTAAGTCATGTAAGTTAGGTTTCTATAGTGTGAAGTAATACCTCCAATGTTTGTCCTCTACTGTGAATAGGATAGAATGTACCTTTGGGTTTGAATCTATCAAGAGGTATATTGGTTTCAGAGGGGCCAGATCGTGTTTCCTCATGACTCAGAGAGTACAAATGAGTGAGATCATGTAGGCTACATACATCACTAAAAGAAAGAGCAGAATTATTATCACTATGTACTTCAGGGACAGCCTTGACAATTTCAATCTGTTCAGGGTCCTTGGAAGCCCCAAAAAAGTGTTTTTTGAGTGTAATGGACTTGACAAATCTATTGACATCTAAAAGATTGACGTCTAAGATTGAAATGACATGCAGGAGCACAATCCAGACCCTTAGACAGAATCGATAACTCATCATTATTCAATTCATATTTAGATAAATTGATAACATTTTTTGGATATATGTCTGTTTGGTTCTCTGTCGTGTCCTGCGTCACTCTCTGGGTTGTGCTGGGGCTTGGTTACCCCATCCTTGTCTTGTTTTAATGCACAGGTATACCCTGCATATGCGTTTAACCAGTGGATTCAATTAAATATTATTTTTTACTTTTTAATCTGGATGTGTGTTCCTTTTTACTTTTTAATCTGGATGTGTAAGGACCTCAGAGTTTTCTATTTGAATGTTGGCTTTGCAGGGGCCTTCTCCTGGAGAACCTGACAGCACACTTTCATATATTACCCTGGGGCCTGAAGAAACGCCACGGTAAGAGATTTTGTGCTAGAGTATCCCGTTACCTCTTGTGTATCTATATTATTCTTTATAGCAGTGTCTATTAGATGCAGTTATATGAAAATTGGTGTATACTGTCCCTTTTAACCTAGTCCTTCATTTGCTAGTGTGTGTCATGCATCCCTTACTCAGGTAACATCTCTTCATATCTCTTCATGCTAATGAATGTCTTCTCTGTATTTCCCTGTTTGAAATAATGTGTTTGAAAGATTAAAATTTACAGAAATCTTTAGAAAAACAAAACATTAAAATTGTTTCATTGAAGCCGAAGCAAACATATTAATAACACCAGATGTCATAGAGCCAGCCCTATATACTCCTTTTAATACACCAGTATTCACAAAAAATCCATAACTCACGGCTAGTGAAAGCTGAAGTGGGGCCTTGTGTTAAAAAAACTTACTTGCATGTAAAGATATCAAGCAAAACTTTTGGGGGCTATTTTTGAGCATTATATTGCAATCTATGTGTCTTTCCTTTACATCCAAAACCCTGCATAGCAAGACAAACAGCTCTCAAGATAACATTTGTCTTTCTAGCGGCCACAGATTGATAAATGCCGACAGCATACGCTAAAAACAGGGGCACTTTCATTCATGAAAGTTTACATTGCAGCATATTTTTACAAATACTTACCTTTCTCTTGAGCAAAGCCGGATCGCAGATCCCCTGCCTGCTTCTCCTGCTGTACTTACACAGCAATGATGAATCCGGCTTCCTCCAATAACGGCGTGGCCTCAGGAGATGGATGCTCTGGGGGAGGCCATGATTGGAGGAAGCCGGCTTCATCATTGATGGGCAGGGGATCTGCGATCTGGCTTTGCTCAAGAGAAAGGTAAGTATTTGTAAAAATACGCTGCAATGTAAACTTTCATAAATGAAAGTGCTCCTGTTATTTATAGTATTTTTAAAAACCGGGTACTAATTCATGAAAGTTTACATTCATTTTAAATTGCTGATTTAGCATATGACCAGTGTTCTACAGCTTTTACATTTTGTACAACAATGAAATAGCATATCACATGGGGCTGTCAGCCCTCTAGCCCTGCCTGCACTAGTAATTGATTAGAACCATAGACGGAGCTGCTTACAATATGAAGGGAAAGAGAATATAAAAAATGATTATGGAAATTACATAACTGAATAAAGATTACAATGGACAAATTTCAACTGCTCTTTGAAGTGTTTATTTGTTGAAAAATATTAATACCCAATGGGGGAGCTTTATCAAGCAGCCGATGCTGCTTGCTCCGCCCGATGTGTCCGGCTCGCCAGAAACATAAGTTAAGGTTGTAAGACCGCTGCTCCTTAACTCATCTGCTACCTCCGAGGTGGTGGACTGCAATCATTCCGATCATATACGATCGGGATGATTGACATCCCTGCTAGCGATTGGCTGCGCATGTGCAGGGGGTGCATTCACCAGAAACGCTTGTGCAACATTAAATGCTGACAGCTTACGCTGTCGGCAGTTAGCAATGTTGGGCGGACATGATTCGCTACAGCCATTTGTTAAATCGGCCCCTATATGCATGGTAAACATAAACATTATAATAAAAAAAATAAGATGACAAATTATTTTTATTTTTGTGAAGCATTTTAAATAGTAGGGCAATGGACCCATGCTTCCCATATTGGAGAGCCTTCCCTGTTTGATATCCTTTTAACAAAATATATAGATGTACCTTAATCCATATGAGTCTCCACTAGGCTGTTATCAAGCCTTCATCTCCAGCAATGAAACCTCTCTATTGCAGCTGGGAATTAATTCTCTTAGGCCCTGTCGGCATGGAGAGAAATCACACAAAAGCTTTTGGATTTTTTTAGACCTCACTCCAAGTGTATGAAGTGATGTATTAAATCCTTATAACTCAGGTGAAGGAGAAACTCCTAATTCTCCATATATGGCATACAGCTAGTGCTTATTACCTCTGTTCAGCTGATACTGAGCTCCACAGTTATGGGGTAGAATCTTGGAAGATAATTGGAGAGAAGAGAGTAAGATGTATGAAGACATTTAGCAAAATGGCAAATGAGTAAAGTGAGAGTAAGAGGGATGAGAAAAATGGAAGTAAAGGTGAAGAGTAGGGATATAGGGATAAGGGAAATACAAAAGTAGATGAAATATAAGCATAAGAGGGATGAAGAATAAGGAAAGGGATAGTAAGATATTTGTTGTATGAGAATAGTAAGAGGGTAAAGAAATGTGAAAAAGAGTGATGGTCACAGGTAGAGTAAGAGGTATGAGGAGGGAAAGTAAAGTGTTAACAAACAGGGGATGAGGAAAGGGAGAGTAACAATGATGTAGAGTGGGAGAGTGAAAGGGAAAAGGAATGTGCAAGTAGGAGTAATGATCAAAGGCAGAATAAGAGGGGTGAGGTAGGGAACGTGTAAGTTGTGAGTAATTAGGGATAAGAAGTATGACGAAAGTAAGAGGAAAAATAAAAATGTATGAGAGGAGGGTGATAATAACAAGAAGATAAAGGAGAGTGATGAAGATGGGAGATTAAGAACGGTGAGGAAATAGAGTTAGAGTGGGTAGCATAAGAGAGTAAGCGAAATAAGAGATAAGAAGTTTAGTGATGAATATAAAAGAGAGGAGGGTTGGGAAAGGAAGAGTAAAAGAGGTGTAGAATGGGAGGGAAAGAGTGAAGAGGAATGAGGGAAAAACAGAGAAGCAATGCAAGAGAAAGGGGAATGTAAATGATCCTAAATGAAAACTGATAAGACTGACCAAGTATGGGACCATATTTGCCTTAAACAATAAACAGTTCTCCTTATTACACAATAACCCAGATATTGTAATATCCGTTATTTCAGTGTTGAGCTGCCCTAATAGGAAACCGCTGTGAGTAATTAGTTGAGCATCGGTACAATGCCTAATTCTGTATGTCACATAATGCTGAACGAAGGCCAAACCAAATGTACGAAAATCAAGATTCTTGCTTACCCCACTGTGTGACTCATCCGGTCTTTGGGAGTGGAAACAGGTTGCACTGCTGATCTGTGTTGCTCCGACTACCGCCAAATTCCTTCAGAGTATTGAGAGCGTTCCTCCGTACCTCCCTCTTCAGACATCACTGGGGGTGTGTATGGCTTCCGTGTATCCTATTCGGTAACCGTGCTTCTGTGATGGCTTGATCCTATTGGGCAGCAACACTGCAGCTTTAGCCAGCTCGGAGAGTGAGTGTAGAAGGGATATACCCTGTAAGTGGTGCTACACGCTCGTTGTTGGTCAGTGGATAATCCAAAGGAAAAATTGAAGTGAAGCACAAATTTCAATAAAACATATTCAAACTTTATTCAAGTGTCGGTTTAAAAGTTAATTTCACATGGGATGCAAAATACAAAAAGGAGTCAGCACACAGCTGACGCGTTTCAGCTTGCTGCCATTGTCAAAGCTGATAAAATTGAGGAATAACTCCCCACCTCTTATAGAAACTCCCTGACTCCTATTGGTTAATTACTACCTGCCACAATTTAACCTCTTCAGATGTATTATATTGTATTATATAAAGCCTGTTAGTATTGTCAATGTTAATGCTGACATTGCCTGTTAGATTTGCCAATGTTAATGTTACCCATTATACAGTAGTCCAAGAAAAGTTGATGCCTCTTTCAAACCATTACTGTTTAACTACCAGCTTGCTCCATGTAAGGAGAATAAAGCCATCTCCTAATATGTTCATATGGATTTAATCCAAACTATTGCCAAAAATTAATCAGATCATAGCTGGAATTTAAACCAGAAGGATGTTTTGTTTTTAGAGTGAAAATCCAATATACCTCTTGCTTGGCCAATAGCTTTTCTCTGTCTCCTCTGGGTGGGGCTAAAACCCTCTCTATACAGGTCCATCTGAATGTTGCAGTGCTTTTGTTATGCAATTGGACAAAATGTTGTACCAAAGGGGTACTAGCATTTCCAATCTTGATACTCAATAAATGTTTCCTGATTCTTGATCTAACCTCACGAGTTGTCATACCTGTATATTGTTTCTCACATTGTATACAGGTTATCAGGTAGACTATAAAGGTGGACCTGCAATTTAGGCACATGTTTTTTGTATATGTGAAGCCAGTAACTGAGGACCTGAATGTTACTCCTAGTTCTATTTTTCGCATGCCACACAGTCCCAGTTATGGCACTTAAACATGCTTTTTGTTGTTAGCCATGAGCTCTTGGTAGGGGCAGTAGAAGGTAGTTTAGTGGTAGCCACCAAATTTCCTATTGTTTTGTTACACCTATAGGCAAACTTACATGTGCCAGTAGAAAAATTGTCTAGCCCATCATCTGCTTTTAGCATGGGGAGAGGTTTCTTTATAATGTTACAAATGTAGTTGTACTGCTCAGTGTATTCAGTAATAAAGAGCAAGCTATCTTTGTTTTCTGATTTTAGAGACTTGGTTTCTACTGAATCCCTTTGGATGTATTAAGTCAATTCTATTCAAACCTTTTACAGATTCTGCGGCCCTATGTATGATCTAATTTTTATATACTCTGGATAGCAATCTTTTAGTCAAATCCTGTGACTCTATTTTAAATTGTTCTGTGTTTGAACAATTTCACTTTTGGCGGATAAACTGACCCTTTGCTATTCCATGGAAAACACTCCTAGGGTGACAACTTTTTTGCGTGGAGAAGGGTATTCCCAGAAATGGGTTTTCTGTAAACTTCAGTTTGTACCCTTTCTCCACTTGTACCCATAAGAGTGATGTCCAGATAGTTGATGCTAATTGGGTTTGGTTCTGACGTAAAGGAGATAACTAGGTTGTTCAAATTCAGATAGTTAACAAAAAGGGGGAGATCCTTATCTTCACCTTTCCAAATAAACAACAGGTCGTCAATGAACCTTTTGAACACCCCTATCTTTGAGCCAAAGGGGTTTTCCCTCATTAGATGTGGTCCTGCACCCACCACCCCATGAAGAGGTTGGCGTAAGAGGGGGCAAATTTTGTCCCCATAGCAGTCCCACATATATGGAAATAGAAAACTCCCTCAAATTCAAAGTAGTTATGGGTGAGGAGGAACTCGGCTGCTCTGAGTACAAATTGACAAAATTATGTGTCCTCTCCATAATACTTATTCATGAAATAACCGAGGGCCAAAAGTCCCTTTTCATCAAATGTTAACCAGATGTATTCAGTCTTCAATTCAATATCCTCCATTAAGTTAAGGATATGCTTAGTATCCCTTACAGAGCTCCAAAGTTCAAGGACCATCGGCTGTAGAATCAAATCTAACCACTCGAACAAATGTTCCAATAATAATCCTATGTCGCTGACAATGGGCCTGCCCACCACATTTTCAAGAGATTTGTGTACCTTGGGGTGGTGACTGAATATGGGGACCGTGGGGTGTGGAACCATCAAGTAGTCTCCTGTATCTCTGTCTATGAGGCCCTTTTCCATTTCATCATCAATTAGATCTCTCAGTTTTCTAATGAAAACCCTTTTTGGATCAGAGTTCAAAACTCAGTAATCATGGGTGTCATTAAGTTGTCTTAGGGCCTCACATACAAAGGTACTTCTGTCCATCACCACCACGGATCCCCCCCCCCCCCCTTGTCAGTGGCATGGATCACTAAAGAGGTGTTGGATTGTAGTTTTTTGAGGGCTTCCCTCTCCTTTCTGGTTAAATTATAATTGGTCTTTTTTTGTTGATAGTACAAGTTGGTAAGGTCATGTTCCACTCTACTCTGAAACCTTTCAATTATTGTCCCCCGACTTTGTATGGGATAAATATTGGAGGAGCGCTAAAGTTTGGGTATTCTTACACTCCCAAAACTGGGGTCAGTTTCCTGTTCCATTTCCAGGGATTCTAGTGTAGAAAGACCACATATGTCTTGAAAATCAAGAGTATCCCTGTTTTCACCTGGATTAAACACAGGTTCAGTCTGAGTGGATGGTTCCTCTGTACTAGAAATTCTGCTCAGCATTGTAAAATGTTTTTTTAAAGTGATTTTTCTTATAAACCTATTTACATCCACCAAGTACTGAAAAGATTAAAAGTATTGGTAGGGACAAAACCAAGTCCTAAGCTCAGGACCCTCTGTTCTGGAGCACTTAAGGTGTACGCAAATAGGTTTATGATACTATTCACTGATACCTTGTTGGCCTCTGCTTTCTGCGTAATGGGTAACCCCCTTTGTATGCTCCCCTTTGGATCTGAACCCCCCCAAAGATCCTCCCTCGAGGGGGGTAGGGAAAAAACCTGATTAATCTCTAAACTCTCCTCCCTCCTAAACTCTCCTCCTGTTTCTGTGGGTACTAAAGTGTTTGAAATTTGTACTTTGTGTGATGGTTCATCATTAGTATTTTGTAGGGTATATCTAGATGTTGGTGGGCCATTTTTAAGGATAGAGACTGGAAAAGTTGTGTTATCTTTCGGTCTTACACTTTGTTGAGTGAGATTATGTGAAGCAGTCTGGCCCTGAGTTGATAAGTAATAAATTCATCTTCTCCTGAAGCTGAGCTTTCCCCTCGAGTGTCCCCTCGAGTGTCTGAGAACTGTATTCTCCTTTGCTGTCTTCCTCTGCCTCTGCCCCTAAGTCTGCCCCTATTGCCTCTACCTCTGTTTTCTAGGCCAATCTGCTGATTGAACTCCCTATGTTTCTTTGACTTTTCCTTCCTATTCCACACATATACTACATTATTGTCAAAATCTTGTTGGTCCCTGATGTATTTTGAATGTTTTATTTCTAGCAAAAGTGCTTTAGCTTTTGCTACTGCATCTTGTAACAATTCACTGTTGTTACACCTCATGTTTAATTCATCTTGTACTTGCATAATTTTGATAGAAACGTCTAAAAGTTGTTTTCTTTTTATACATAACAAGTAATTTCATTAAACCCCAAGAACAATTAGACATAAAGCAATCTCCTATTACGTACATATGGATTTACATTCATATGATCTGATTAATTGCAAAAAATTAATCAGATCATAGCTGGAATTTAAACCAGAAGGATGTCTTGAACGTAATAGGAGATGGCTTTATTCTCCTTACATGGAGCAAGCTGGTAGTTAAACAGTAATGGTTTGAAAGAGGCATCACATTTTCTTGGACTACTGTATAATGGGTAACATTAACATTGACAATACTAACAGGCTTTATATAATACATTATATAATAAATGTATAATAATACAAATCAAAAGCCATTTTAAATATGTTAATATTGTACATTATCACCATTTTTTTATTGTTTAGTACAGTATAGGGATATGTTCTTTCCACAGAATGAACAGTATGGGGCACAAAGCAATCCCCTTATGACAAATTTGTGAGTCTTTAGATTGTTATTAGACTATATGATCTTGGGTTAAAATCGAGTACAATAGATTAAAACCTGTGTATATAGTAAACAGCTAAAGGGTCTCCCAACTCTTCAATATAGGGTATGAAAGGAGGAAATTTCTTACAGGCAGGTATTGATCATTACAGTAGCCACCATTGGATTTAATATAAGTACCCCTCTAATTTCCTTATACGGGATTATGTATCTTAATACCCAGCCTGCACACTTAACTAAGTACAACAAAATAAAATATAATCTGGGCACATAACCTATATTCACAGGTATTTATTGCTCCTTAACAAAGGATATGAAGAGGGGTTATTTGTGAAACGAAGGCATTAACCAAAATGTTAGGCACCGTTGTGTTTAAAATATAATAACCCTCCATATCTATAAATGAGATATTATATATACAACAGGTTTGATTTCCATATTTGAGGTACTAATAATTGTCGTTTTGAAGTATGTTTTTGTTCATTACCATGTGTATAAAAGGTTCACTTGTATGCATATCTAGCATTTGTAAGCAACCACCACATTTACCTACTATGTGTAAAGGATCTGAAGAGGTTAAATTGTGGCAGGTAGTAATTAACCAACAGCAGTCAGGGAGTTTCTATAAGAGGTGGGGAGTTATTCCTCAATTTTATCAGCTTTGACAACGGCAGCAAGCTGAAACGCGTCAGCTATGTGCTGACTCCTTTTTGTATTTTGCATCCCATGTGAAATTAACTTTTAAACCAAGGTTGGAATAAAGTTTGAATATGTTTTATTAAAATTGGTGCTCTGCTGCAATTTTTCCTTTAGATTATCCACTGACCATATTCGCCTTGAAATACTTTTTAATTAAATTCATGTCCTGTACTGTTTTTTTTTTTTATCTGATTTTCTTAATCTATTAATATGATCATAACATTGGGAATAGTTTGCCCTGTGCATTTTACGTACTTAGCCAAACAGATCCTAAACCCATGATATGTTTATTGAATTTGCAGAAAATATATTTGATAGATGAGGTGCCTAATCTAATATCTACATTAAATTTTTTGATATAGGCTGACTGTTTATTATTTTTTCATCTTGTCTCTGCATATTCCGGCTCTGTAAACAGAATCCTGATTGTGACACATACAGATCATTTTGTCTTCTGTATCTGTACATAGGGTTGCCCTATATTGTCACTGGACACATATAACCTATCTTCTTATTCCTAACCAGAGAGGTATATACAGGCCTTTTAGAATCCTATGCATGTTTTTATTTAATGGAAAAATAGGGGTAACAGGGAACATACAAGGTCACAATATACCTCACAATAATGCAATAATCATGGGGCAATATATCCCCAAAAAATCAATCCTCAATAAAGTGTGAGGGGTGCTCTATGCCAGATATAATATAGAAAAGTAGGAGGAAAAAAACAGCGGCACCTACAGAGCACTCATAGAAAAAATCAATTAGTGATAATCGGAAGGGGGAGAACCTCTCAGGTTGCTATAAAACGTAACATTTATTGGTATGAATTAAAAATAATGAAGGCATGAGTGCAAGTAAAACTTATATTAAAATACCTAAGGTAAGGATTCCCAAACAGCCTGAAAAGTCATTGAGAGCTAGTGAAATATCAAAATCAAATCTATTAAGGTGACCACACAACCCAAAGGCCCAGTTAGCCAGGTGACAAGCAACACCAAGAGATTAACTAAAGCTAGAGGAGAATCCTCACACAATTAAAGCTAGCTAGGGTGTCTGCTTGGGAGAGCCGATATTAACTGGGTGGTCACCACGGCAAATAACCAGAATTACATTCTAATAAGTCTCAAATAATCAAAAGGCTGGAGGGAATCAGGAGGAGAAATGCCTGATTTGCATACCAATAGGCCCCTAAACCCCAAGCCTTACCAAATCATCTTTAAACTTCTCCTCTACCAAGAAAAACTAGCACTATTAGGCGCCTTCAGATCGAAGAAAGATTTATCATATGAAGATAACAAGCTCCTCATTTTTAAAGACTTTTCCATGGAGGTAGCAAAGAAGAGAAAGGACTTTGCTCCTTTATGTAGACAATTATATACTCAAAGCCGTCAGGCATCACTTCTTTATCCAGCGAAGCTCAGACTACATACAGTCTATGGACCCAAATTTTGTCTTTCCCCCAAGGCCCTGCAATCTTACCTGGACACTGAGAATAAGGCAGAGGATGGCTGACCATACTATATACCCTTACTGCTTTTTCCAGTTTGTCCCGGGTTTTGACCATCCATGGCAGCGTTTGTTGTCTTTCCATTTTGGCGTCCGATTGTTATAACTATTGTTGTATTGTTATATGTTTGCTTAGATACTTTATTCCCTGTTTATTTTTATTTTCCTATTTTTTCAGAGAGCAATTACTTTGCCTGCGTCCACTCCTCTGCAAAGCTCCCCAAGAACATCTACAAGACCCTTTGTATTACAATCACCTGTGAGTTTACCTATTTCCTTAATGTACATATCTGCCCAATGCATTAGATCCCACACAGATAAGCAGACAGATGACCAATTCACTCTTGACATCCACTCACGAATTGCCCTCCCTGGTTCTACTTATTCCAACCTCCTACGAGTTCCCTTGACACCTCCACACATAAGCACATGCATGTAAATTGGTTTCTTGGAATGTAGGAGGGATTACTTCCCCAGCAAAACACACCATTTACAGTCTATACATACAGACATAGCCCTTTTACTGGAAACTAGACTAACTGCCCAAGAACATGAGAAATTAAAGACACATTGGGTGGGACAGATTCTATACTCCCCTTCGGAGGGTAGGAAAAAAAGTGTAGCGATCATGATACGCAAAGGCCTCCCCATCACTAAAACTGAACCCCTAATAGACATGCTAGGCAGATACATCTTTTTGAAAATAACATTAGCTACCTTTGTGTACATCTTAGGCAATATATATGGGCCTAACACTCTATCAACATCTTTCTGGCAGGACACCCAAGCTAAACTATTAGGAAAGCCCCCTTATTAATAGGAGGAGATTTAAACCTGGCCCATGCCCTTCCTTTAGATCGCTACAGAGACCCAATGACCCATAAACACCATAGACTTTCTCCAGGCAACAAAAAATAAACCAATCTCATCTCAACATTCAAAGAGAAACTAGATGTAATTGATCTATGGCGTGCTCGCAACCCCCTGGTTCAAAACTATACCTGTTTGTTCAAAACGCACCATACCCTATCTAGGATAGATTATTTTCTAGTCTCCCCTACCTTGACCGTTGATGTCCCGAGGACTGAGATTTCACCAGTAACTTTATTGGATCATGCCCCTATCTGGCTGATCCTTCAACCTACCCCACAGAACCCTCCACAAAGAACTTGGAGGTACCCTACATATTTAACTTATATTACTGCTTTCCAGAAACATCTTAAGACTCAGGGGCCGATTTATTAAAGTCTGGCGGACATGATAAAATAAATTAATCTCATCTCGACATTCAAAGAGACACTAGATATAATTGATCTATGGCGTGCTTGCAACCCCCTGGTACAAAACTATACCTGTTTGTCCAAAATGCACCATACCCTATCTAGGATTGATTATTTTCTAGTCTTCCCTACTCTGACCGCTGATGTCCAGAGGACTGAATTTTCACCAGTAACTTTATTGGATCACACCCCTATCTGATTGATACTTCAACCTACCCCACAGAACCCTCCACAAAGAACTTGGAGGTACCCTACATATTTAACTTATAATACTGCTTTCCAGCGATGGCAGCAATCAAATATATATGCATATACTGATATATATATATTTATGTGTTAATATGTGTATATACACATATTAAAACATAAATATATATGTACAGTATATAAGCATATACAGTACATATATATTTACTGAGAACACACCGCAAAGTAAAGACACTTTTCAGTGCTGTTTTTTTCTAACACCCCACTCACACCAACTTTAACCCCAAAATACTGTCTAGTGCAGTAATTTTGCAATATACCAAAATAAAGTGTCATCAAGGAAAATAAGTGTTATTATCAATAGCGTGTCCTTTGTTACATAGTAAATTTTCTAAGTGATACCTATATTTGCCTGCACAGTAACCTGTGTGTTGCTCATTAAAGATGGGTCTTAGTTGTCATGCCAACAACCCTAAACATCCGGTGTCATCATGTATACCCAATATACAAAAAAACGTATACATGATCAAAAAAAACTGATATCAACTAATTGTGTCATTATTATATATACATACAAACACTTTGTGATCTGTGCTTATTTAACTTAACTTAAAGGGACATAATACTAATATGCTAAATCACTTGAAACTGATGCAGTATAACTGTAAAAATATCACCTGAGCAACTCTATGTAAAAAAGGAAGATATTTTACCTCACAATCTCCTCAGCTCAGCAGAGTAAGTTCTGTGTAAAAAGTTACTCAGCTGCAGCCCAGCTGCAGGTAAAAAAAGAAAAAAAAAAAAAAAGAAAAATAAATGAACAGCAGCCAATCAGCATCAGCAGTGCTGAGGTCATGAACTCTTTTACTGTGATCTTATGAGATTTCACTGAACTCATGAGATTTCATAGCAAACTTCCTTAAACTGAATAGGGAAATAAGATGTGTGCATGTAAGCTCGCCCCTTCCGCTGTCCCAGGACAGACATACTGATATGCTGCTGAGAAATCCTTTACAATGGGATGTGGCTACTGAGGAACTTTTGAGGTAAAATATCTTTCTTTTTTACATAGGGCGCGTTCGGGCAGCGCTCCAAGCGAACTGTGACTCGCTTGGAGCG
>CAJPDP010425578.1:0-13612 GCA_905336975.1 Bombina variegata variegata
CCAATAAGTTTCCCTACATTTAAGGAGTTGCTGTCTATCACCTCCCCTCCTAGGTCTCTTAATCTGTTCTATGATCTGATACCTTAGTTGTGAAATGGTATGCCCAGCCTGTAAGAAGTGATTAGAAACTGGAGTGTCCCTGTTATTGCAGCGTATATTTGACTTATGTTCTACAATTCTATCCCTTATCCTCCTTGTTGACTCGCCTATATATATTTTAGAACAAGGACACTTAATTAAATAAATCACATATTCTGAGTTACAGGTAAAATACCCAGGGATTATATATTTCTTTCCAGTCAATGGATGGGAGAAAAAATTCCCTTTAATGATGTTACCAAAGTTACAGCATCCCAGGCAGGGGAAACATCCCAGTTTAGGGGTAGATATATAAGTCTGGATCTGCCTTTTCCCTTAACCTAAATCAGCTCTTACTAATACATCCTTTAAATTCCTACAACTCTTGTATGCAGGCATGGGTGGCTCTTCAAATTCTCTAATATGGGGATTTAGATCTTTAATAATAGGCCAATGTCTCCTAATAATACTGTATATATCTTTACTCAATGGATTATATTGAGAGACAAAAACCATACGTTTATTGTCCTGTTTATCCTTTATCTTATTCCCTCTTAGGATAGCACGCCTAGGGATTTTACTGACATCTTCAATCTGTTTTTGAATAAATTGTTTAGGGAAACCCCTCTCAATAAAAAGTTGAGATAAGGGATAGAATTGTAGAACATAAGTCAAATATACGCTGCAATTACAGGGACGCTCCAGTTTCTAATCACTTCTTACAGGCAGGGCATACCATTTCACAACTAAGGTATCAGATCATAGAACAGATTGAGAGACCTATGAGGGGAGGTGATAGACAGCAAATCCTTAAATGTAGGGAAACTTATTGGATTTATACCCTACAAACATTAATCCCTCTAGGAATGAATAGGGAGATAGACTGGCAAGTCACCTTATAATCAGGATAGGAGAGAAAGAGAAAAAGAGTTAGAAAGGGTGTTTGAAATATTTTAGATTGGAATTATAGGGAGGTAATTTTCTTAAACTGTAATTTTTCTTGAACTGTAATTTTATTGAAGTGTAATTTTTTTTAATTACTATTTATATTAATGTAAAGGTAAATATGTATATTGTGTTTTTCAGGTTAATATAGATTGATAAGATGAGATGTGCTTAACCACTAGAGGGAGTATGGAGAAATGTATCCTGGTCTATATAGAAGGGGTTAACAAACAATACAACACCTAAACAGGTAGTAGTAACTCCGCCTCCTATGGTTACATAAGGAGTGGTTTAGAGCATATGTGTATACAACAAGATTAAGGTCAGGTGCTGACCGAAACGTCATTTGTTTTTTATGATGTCTCTGAATAAAAGCAACTGAAATATCTACAGTTTGGTGCTGCTTTTTACTCTAAATTTGCAACAATGTTGTACAGGCAGCGTATTGCTACCCACTTTATGAGAACCTGGGTGGACAGGTTTGCAGAAGGGAACCTTGTCCATTCGGGGTTTATTAAATGGGGATCTTGGTGTTTGAGTATTTTTCTGTAAGACACTAAAGGAAAATAAATAGACTTCTTGTTTCCCATACAAAGCCACTTCCCTCCATCTTTGAATTTGGTTTACCTTACCTTAAGTGAGACCACATATGTGGCAATGAGGAAATATTGCAATTAATGGGGGGCGGAGCCGATAGCTGAGGTGGCTGGACGTGTGGTCTCTGGGCTCCTGACTTTAAGTTTCAATAAGTGGGGTTTTTCAGCATATATTTGGATAATCTTTATTTGCAAATACCCACAGTCTGAATCGTATTGCCTACCACTACTATAGTATGGATCTCTGCCCTGGGATCGGACGTCCAGCCTATGTTTCTCAGCGCAGCAGCATGGAGAGTGGCCATGTGGTAACTGAGATCGCCTAAATTGCCTACAGACCTGACTAGAACAACGGCTACGGTTTGAAGAAGTCCTGCTCAAACTATACAAGCTGCAACCCTACGGACCGTACAACCTGCAAGGCACCAAAGCGTGATCTACAACTTATGGTGCTTAGGCTGCCGCATAATACCCCCCCCCCGGATAACCGGGTTACAGAGCAGACAAGTAACGCTGCTACGAATTTCTGTATTTATAATTCACTCACTGCTTCACCCCACACGCTATCTTGGATGAAACATGTAAAGATCGCTCTACTAGTGAATTGCCCTATTTGCATCCTCATAAGAGCAGCATATCAGCTTTGAATACTGACTTGAAGCTCCTTCTAAAATGGCGGAGGCTGAACTCTCTCTACAAGAAGTCAGAGCACTTCTAGACGCTCACTTTTCACAACTTAGGTCAGCGATAAGAGCGGAATGGGACTCACTGAGAGATATTTGCAGACCCTTCCTAAAAAGCACACTGCTAATGACAGAGCCTCTACTTGCCCTTTATCCATCCAGTACATGGGTCGATGCAAGGGAAATTACCTCGGTATTGCAAGCTACAGGAGCATGTGTGGATCTAGGGGGAGACTCTCACCTCGCACGGATTGCAGTCACCGTGGATATGGGAGCTGATATCATCACCGCAGCTGCTGTGCAGAATTCAGAGACACGAGAAGCGCATACTTCTGTTCTACACAGAGGCCGCAAAAACAGGATCTCCCTTATCCCAGCTGCCGTTAAGAAGACCTTACAGCCTGACAGATGGGACCTCGGAGGGGGTCAGTTTGAGGCGATGCTTGATTACTCTGGGGACATTTCTGACATTTACAAGGCGGCCTCATAAACTATGTTACGGCCCACTATTTGTGTGCAATATCATCCAATGAGTGGCCTTATTGACACGGCCTGCACTCGGATTATGAAGGTAGGAGTGGGTTAATGAATAAACCCCTGCTAACAGACACAGTTTGCATAATACGGGTACTTTAATGGAATTTGCGGACTGGCACTGTCACCTATCCAACCGCTATCTGATTTCTAAACATATCTTCTCACTTTTGTTGGACAAGTTACTCCTGAACCCACACACTTAGACTTTCATTATACCCTTATGAAGGCAACTAAGCCGGATGTTGGGGAGACTGCCTTATTACATCTCAAGTCGCATATATTGCTTGCACCATTCTAGGCAGCAGTAATTTATTTATTTGTGATAGTTTAGATAGATTACTTTTATTTTTCTTATATGTTCTCTAGTATAGCGATAATTAAAGGTTTTAGGGGGCCCCAGTTCTTATAATCAAACTGAATTGTTAATGGGTATGGTAAATATAAGCCAATTTAATGTGTTCCTCCTTTTTGTTTCATATTTTGCTGTGCTGCCGGCGGCCGAGGTGGCGCAGCATTCACATTGTATATTATGTATAAGGAGTTATATCTTACCCATTGATAAGACCTAGATAAGTCCTTTATATATGTCAATAGTGGTTCATCCTATTATGTTCTATGCAATTAACAACAGCTTCAGGCCCCACAGGTTTGCTAAATAGAAGAAAAGGGTCTGCTGATACTAAAGTTTACAGAATTAGTGGGGTGGAATTTAGTGTTTAACACAGATATCATATTAGACCAGATACTCATTTTATCCTTTAGTGCTGAAACTTTCTACATAATCTGTTGTTGTTTTACATATATTTAATGTTTCATGCTATACCATTTGTTTATCATTCTAGTCCTATTACCTCCAGCGATGTAAAATATACTCTTATATATCAGTTAGGAGGTTTATACTTTTCTAGTGACCCAAGAGTGGTCAATATGTAACTACCATTTAATTTTTTCTTTATGTTTTGGTCGGTCCAAAAGTGGCCGGTGATGTAGTTACTCTAGTGATCTACCTTTAAAAGAAAACTGAGGTTTCATTATATACAACTTGTTTACTTGTTTTCCTGACAGATATTGCCTTTAAGAACGTATTATTGTGCAATCACTGAGCATAGATTCCCTCTTCTATTTCAATATATGAATACACAACTTGTTTGTATGTATCTCAGACAGTTATTACCTTTAAGAGAATGTGTTGTAGTGTGATCTCTGTCCATAGCCTCCTGCTTTTATCTAGACACGTGTATTTCAGTCAGTTCTTACTAATGAGAAGGTATGAAAATATTGTGTACATATCAATTGTATTTTTTCAAGCTTGTAAACTTTTGGATGCCAATACAAGATAATACCTTTTTTTGGTGGATCAATCATCGACCCATTTTTCTGAGGGCATCTTTTGTCCGTCCAAATTGGACTGTGATCTTGACCAATGCAAGTCTCTTGGGTTGATGTGCAGTCTGGGGGTCTCTGAGCACAGTGAGTTTGGTTACTTTCGGAGGCAAAGCTGCCTACAAATGCTCTGGAACTCTATGCAATTGTGGCCTCTTCTGAAAAGAGAGACTTATCTGTGTTTCCATTCAGACAATGTTACAGAAGTGGCTTATATCAATCATCAAGGGGGAACTCGCAGTTCCCTGGAAATGAGGGAGGTTTCCTGAATTCTGACTTGGACAGAAAGCAATTCCTTTATAATTTCTGCAGTTCATATACCAAAGGTGTGCAATTGGGAAGTAGACTTTCTCAGTTGCCAGTCACTTCACCCTGGGAAATGGTCTCTTCATCTGGAAGTCTTCAGTCAGATTGTAGTCTAATGAGGTCTTCCGGAAGTGCATCTGATGGCTTCTCATTTAATCAAATAATTGCGAGGCCCAGGGATCCTCAGTCGGAGTTTGTGGATTCTTTTGTAGCTCCTTGGTTGTTTCATCTGGCTTACATTTTTTCAGGCTCTTGTTCTGTTACCATGTGTAATAGTCAAGATCAAGCAGGAGGTATAATCAGTAATGCTAATTGCTCCTTCTTGGCCCCGCTGGACTTGCTTTGCAGATATGGTGCAGAGGTCCATTTGTCCTTTGTGGCTTCTTCCTCTGCGTCTCCTGTTCTGTTTTTTTTCCATCAGGATTTCAAATCCCTAAACGTAATGGCTTGAAGATTGAAAGCTTAGTTTTAATACAGAGGTTTTTTGATTCTGTCATTTTGGTGCTGGGCCATACACCTGTGACAGTGAAGATTTATCACAAGGTTTGGGAGGTTTTTATTTTCTGGTGTGTGGGACATGGTTTCAGTTGGAACTCTTTTCGAATTCTTAGAATTCTTCTATTTCTTCAGGATGGTTTGGATAAGGGTTTATCCGCTAGTTCTTTTAAGGGTAATATCTCTGCTCTTTCTGCCTTGTTTTACAAGATGATTGCTGAATATTCAGATTTTCTTTCCCAAGACCTTAGACACGATTAAGCTTGTGATTAACTAATTTTTTTTCTACATGGAATCTTATTTTGTCTGAGTTGAACCTATGCATATTTTGGATATTCAGCTTTTGTCCTGGAAAGTTTTGTTTGTTTTGGCTATTTCTTCTGTTAGAAGAATTTCTGATTTGTCTACTCTTTTGTTGTGAGCATTCCTATCTTTTTTTTCTCTTCATGATCAGGCAGTTTGAGAACTAACTTTAACCTTTTGCCCAAGGTGGTTTATTCTGTTCAGCAATCTCTTTTTGTCCTAATTCTATTTTGCAGGCCACAAAGGATTTTTTAAGATCTTTTAACTTGTTTATCTTTTTTCTGGTTCCAGAGAAGGTCAGACAGCTACTGCCGTTTCGTTAAAGCTTTTTTTTAAAGCTTATTTGGAGGCGGGTCAGTTTCCTACTAAATGAATTACTGCCCATTCTACCAGATCAGTTGATTTTTCATGGACCTTTAAGAAGAAGGTCTTTGTTGATTAATTTTGCAAGGCATTTTTTTTTGGTCTTCCTTACATATTTTTTCTAAATTCTACCATTTTTATGTTTTTGCTTCTTTTAAAGCAGCCTTTGGTAGCTAAGGCCTTCCGGCACCTGGTTCTAGGCATTTAATATTTATTGTATGTATATTTTTTTCTGCATAAAAAACAAACCAACTAATCATCTGATTTATTTGGAATATTAAAAGTCTGGTCCTGCCCAAATGACTTGTGTAATCCACAGCTTGGGTATTAGTTCCCAGGAATAATGGATTGTGGACTCTCACCACCTTTATGAAATAAGGTATCATTTATGCTTACCTAATGAATTACTTTCTTTCATGACTGCAAGGGCCCACAAGCCCCCATGTTTTTCTTTTGTGATTGTTTGTTTTCTGGCAGCAGTTTGAGTATGCACCTTTTTTTCCCCCTTTCTTTTTTATTGCATTTAATATGACCTCCTGTTGGGTCATCAATATACTCTGTACATCGATCTTCTGCTGTGGCATGCACAGCACTGGACAGGCTTTCTTCTGTATGCAGTTTTTTTTTCTGCAGCTGTGGGTAAGCATGGTAGAGTGGGTGCATCTCAAGGTAAGTGAGAATATTTATGCACTCACATAGCCCGCAGGCTATTAGCAGGTCCACCTTTCATGAGGTACATCATAGCCAGGGAACACTAACATATACAGACATTACTACTTTATACACTAGACTTTATTGCAATTTAGTCTAGTAATTTATGTAGGAGACTTTTTATTGTGGGCTACAGGTTCCTTTAAGAAATGTCTTTTTGTCCAGCCCGAATTACTTATGGACTCCACAGCTTGGGTATTAGTTTCCACGAGTATTGGCTCGTGGACTCTCACACCTTTGTGAAAGAAAATATCATTAATGCTTACCTGATGAATGCATGAGACCCACCCAATTTCACTAAATTTAATTAAAATAATTTCTGGTGCCAGTTTTATATTGCACCTCATCTTACCTGCTTTATCTTTTTCTATTTTTCCACTTCTCCTTTCTTGGTTATACATTAGACTAACATACCAGAAAGGTGGGAGGGATTACGTACTCTCAGAGTTTTGGGAATCTTTGCCTCCTCCTAGTGGCCAGGAGTATAAACCCAGGAGTAATGGCTCGTGGACTCTCACCACCATGAAAGAAATGAACTTATCAGGTTAGCAGAAATTATATATGTTTTATTTGATTACATTATTCTCAAATTACAAGAGAATGGCTGCTGGGCTTTGTGTGATATGAGATCCAAACTGTTTTGTTTCAGTGTAAGTACTGTTACTTTATCCTCTCACCTCTTGCTTAGTAAACATACTTTTCAATACGTGATCTTATGACAGGTACATAGTATTCAAAGAGAAATCACATTAAAGCAATGTTGATTACGATTTGGAAGCCAGCTCTCAGTACATTTTAATATTATTTTATATAAAATATGTATGTGCTATTTTTGTTGTATATTGATTTATTATTATTATTTATTTATAAAGTGCCAGTATATTACACAAACTAAAATGTAGAGGGTCATACCTGTGAGTCCATGTTTAGCTGCAAACCCATTTAAAGGGACACTAAAGTCAGAATTAAACAATAATGATTCAGATAGAGCATGTAGTTTTAAGAGACTTTCCAATTTACTTTCATTCTCAAATTGCGCACAGTCTTTTTCTGAGGCACCAGCTAATACAAAGCATGTTTAAGAGTTCATAGTATACCTATATGAGTCTGTGATTGGCTGGTGGCTGTCATATGATACAGGGGGCTGGCAAATTGATGGGAATTTTGAAATATGTCATAAAAAATATACTACTCAGAGTAAGTACTATTGCATTTTCTTCTTATTACACATTTGTTGATTCGTTTGTGTTTAATCATCTTTTAAATGAGATAATCAATAGGACAGGTTGACTTGTGAGCTTACTAAAGGAAATTATGTTGTTGTTCAGTCTTTTATCAGATCACTAATTTTATACCTCCTTTTTGTTTATTTTTTTTAAATAAAACTTTAGGATGGGGAAGAGCTTGAAAAATTGACCAAAGCAAACGAAGATTCAGAGACAGATGAAGAAATCTTTTAGAAAGGAAACGTTTATGACTTCCCAGCTATGAAGATGGATTGTGAATATATTTGTATTTACTTTTGAAAAAATATGATCCTGGAATATTATTTCTCCCACACAAAGTAAATTGTGAACTGCACATGATGGACCATATTTACTGTGTAGTCTTAATCTGTGTAACACCTTCCCTTCTGGGCAGTAGGGGGCGATATTTATTAGGATCGAGAAGGTGGAGGAGAACAGCTCAGTGAATATGACCCTATAAGCTATTTTACTGGAGTGCCTTAGATACTTTGTAACATTTTGTAAGGTATCTACCATAAAGGAAATTCCATATATATATTTATTTTTTAAATAACTTATTGTATTACCAAAGTTATTAATAATGCATATAAACAGAATTTTTGACATTATAAAGACTTTGACAATTCCAAAATAATAAATTAAAATCATCTCTTGTAGCCCAAAAGTCAAAACATCAGTTAGGTTGTCTTGGTTAAATGGACACCCAAGTTATTTTATTATACCTTGTTCATATTCATTTACATAACATACAGTTATTTCCACTTTCTTTACAGTTAACATAATTTTCTGAAAAGTTCTGCCAATTTTTTGAAACATTCTGGCAATTTTTTCTTTCTCTTCTGAGCACAGTAGAATTCTATTGATGTAAAGTTATGAGGAGCATTCTTAGTTGAAGGAAAGCACATAATTTGGCAAAAATTTCCATTTTTTTTCTGTATTCCTTATTTTCTCAAATGTTTAGTTTGTACAAAACCAATAGTAAAGCTACCTATTGGCCACGTTTTAACAGGCTTAAGCGAAAAGGTAGCTTTCATTGGTTCACCTCAATGCCGCACCATACCTTAATCCCTTAATGACAGCAGCTGTCATTTTCACACTAAGAGGTTAAATAGCATTGCTCGCAAAGACAGTGGAAGAATGCACTATTGCTAAATACCTGAGTGAGTGAAACATATAGTAGTAGTACCACCTCTGAATGTCACGTGATGTATAGGGTACATCCATGTCCTCCTTAAGGGGTTAAGAAAATAGGACATAGAAAGGACTCGAACGAAGTATAGGCAATAGGTCATAACTCTAAATATGGAACAATCCTGTACATTGCAGGAGTATTGGGAGCTCTGTAAGACTGAAACTAGTAAAACAGTAGAACAGTAGAAAGTAGGAGAGAGAGAAGGAAATGTGTGTGTTGGGGATACTTTTACCTAGTATACATACTTATGACTTTTGCTTAATTGTGTATCACATTCATGTTACATATGTCATAGCATCAGAGGTTTTTAAATTAATTCCATAGATTAAAAATAAGGTAATTTCTAGCAAATGGACTTGGTCTTACAATGCCACCTGCCAGTGCCGTTTAGTAGTACCGGGCCAGTCATGCAAGAAGTTTCTCAAACACTTGATGAGTCATAAATTATGTTTGCAGAGCAGGAGTTATGTATTTACTTAACTTTTTTATCACAATTACATTGTATCAACATGCAAAATGTTGTGCTTGAAGCAACGTTGTACAGTACTGTAAAGTGTTCCAATTATCCCTTTTACCTGCTGGAGTGTATTAAATTGTTTACAACTAGTTTCTTTACATTTATTTTGTCAATTGAAATAGCTGTATTTGCCTGTTGAAACCACCCCAGTGCTGCAGTATTGACTCTAGAAAGCTAAGTACATGGTTGGCATTTGTTATTCATTTTAGGAACAAATACTAAATATGTCTGTGGCATTCCGCTATTTTTGGCATCAGAATTATTATTGTAAATATACAACAGACAGATATCTTTGCAAATCCAGATATTGTGTTGCACTTTTACACTAATAAATCAGATACCAAACATGCTGCAGCCTGCAAACATATTTGTGGAATAATGAATGCAAATTGTTTACACATACCTTGTAAACATAGCAGCAGCAACAGCAGCAATCAACATCCTGGTGGAGAGAGGGCTATAGAAACCCCAACCCTTTAAAAAAAAAGTAGCTTTGAATACAATAAAATCTGCACAGTTGCTTGAGTACAATGTCCCACACACAATTTTGAATAGGGCAAATTATCTCTGTTTTCACTGTGCTTGAAGTTGTATGTGCATATGCTCCATGCACAATTAAAGTGGTTACTAAAATTCTTCTATTCAGCATCGGCATTCACTATTGCATTTCAGTTTTGACTAAATGTTTTAGTAAATTTATAAACCGTAAGAAAGTGAAGAATTGTGCATTAATCAATCTTACGTTGCTTGTTATTGAACTGTGACAAAATTGAACGAATATGTTCACCACGGTGTGACTCTTACCTGGCTCTCGTGAACACGGAGCAGCACTATCACATTATCGCAGTGGATCAAGGACTGCTTTGAAATCACCAATAATAATCATGCACAAAGGAAAAAAATGTATAAAGACTTGCACCTATTAGATTCCCAAAAGATTTTCTTATTTTTCCACACTCTAAGTAGTGCTCAAGATTTTGATCTGCTGCTTAAAGGGACAGTCTAGTCAAAATTAAACTTTCATGATTGAGATAGGGCATGTAATTCTAAACATCTTTCCAATTTGCTTTGTTCTCTTGGTATTCTTTGTTGGAAGCTAAACCTAGGTAGGTTCATAAGCTAATTTCTAAGCCCTTGAATGCCGCCTCTGTCTATTTTGACATTTTTTCACAGCTAGACCGCAATAGTTCATGTGTGCCATATAGATAAACATTATGTTCACTCCTGTGGAGTTACCTATGAGTCAGCACCGATTGGCTAAAATGCAAGTCTGTCAAAAGAACTGAAATAAGGGGGCAGTCTGCAGAGGCTTAGATACAAGGTAATAACAGAGGGTAAAACATGTATTATTATAACAGTTGTTTATGAAAAACTGGGGAATGGGTAATTTAGGGATTATCTATCTTTTTTAACAAAAATTCTGTAGTAGACTGTCCCTTTAAAGTGAAATAAAAGATTAATAATTGAATACAAAAAAATGATGGCACTACTGCTTGCACTGAATTATGTTTTTTAACCCAGTTAAACACAGTTAGCGCTGGAGCACCAATGTTCTGATGCAATGCAGAAAGTGTGCATGGCCTCTGAACCAATCAGGGGTAGCATATGTGCATAGCCATCAATCACTACTCATGCTCAGCTGTGGTGCAGAAGGGCATTGCCTTTCTGTAGCTGACTTTATATATTTAAAGAGGCAGTAAAGGCAAAATGAAATGTTCATTATTCAGAACATACAATTAAAAAACAGCTTTCAAATTCACTTTTGTTACAGAATTTGCTT
Organism: Bombina variegata variegata; assembly: GCA_905336975.1. Taxonomy (NCBI): domain Eukaryota; kingdom Metazoa; phylum Chordata; class Amphibia; order Anura; family Bombinatoridae; genus Bombina; species Bombina variegata. The sequence continues at coordinate 11,137 of CAJPDP010425578.1, forward strand.
TGTCCTCTTTGTTGAAAAGCAAACCTATGTAGGCTCGGGAGTAGCAATGCACTACTGGGACCTAGCTGCTGATTGGTGGCTGCACATATGATAATTATTAGCATCCGTTATTTATAGATCGCCAACAGATTCCGCAGCGCTATAAACATAGGCCTAATATGTAAGATAGCATTTATGGGAAACAAATGGGTAGAGGGCCCCACCAAGAGTTGCCTCTTTTCAATGGCTCATCAGATGTGTTTAGCTAATTTAGCTAATCATAGAAGTAAATTGGAAAGTTGTTTAACATTTTATGCACTTTTATGCAAATAAAACCCATTGCTTAAAATATCTGCCACTTTTTATGGTTGCACACCACACTGGCAGCCATATCTATATTTACAAATATGAGGGGGGAAATCACTTCATTATTGCCCCTATGGGGTAATGTTATATCAGATCATGAAGTTGGAAATCAAGAAAAGTTTAAACGCTGACCAAAAAGGAAATGTTGTTTTATGTATTTAAAAGAAAAATAGGCTACTCTTAAATGCATAGAATGTGCTGCCAAAATGAAAGAAAAATAAAAAAAATATGTAATGTTTTTTGTTTGTTTTCATTTGATGTATGCATATTTGGAACTATGTTTTTTCATACAGGTGGTGAAAGTCCATGAACCATTACTACTGGGAATAACTTCTCTGCCATTAGGAGGAGGCAAAGATTCCCAGACCCCAAGAGCCCTTTAAAACCCCTCTCACCTCACACAAACCTCAGTCTAACTTCTAGTTTGTTCATTCCTTTTTCTGGTCTTAGGAAGGGTCAGAAAGCTTCTGCTGTTTCTTTGGCCTCTTGATTAAAACGTTTGATTCACAAGGCTTATTTGTAGGCAGGTCAGCATCCACAGCAACAGATTACTGCTATTCTACTAGGTCAGTTGCCACTTCTTGGGCTTTCAAGAATGAGGCTTCTCTTGATTTGCAAATATGTTTTTGCTTCTTTTGAAGCAGCCTTTTGGTAGAAAGGTTCTTCAGGCGGTTGTCACTGTTTGAATTTTTGCCGGTTTGATTTAAGTACCTAAAAAAAAAATAATAATAATATTGGGGTTGTGGATTTAATTTCTCAGTGAAAAAAGATTTGTTTTGTTTAAATTCCTTCCTTAATCTTATTACTCGTGGACTCCATTGTGTATTCGTTCCCAAGAGAAATGGATTGTGGACTCTCACCACCTGTATAAAAGAAAACATAATTTATGCTTACCTGATAAGTTAATTTCTTTCCTGGTGCTGAGAGTACATGAGACCCTCACCCTTTTGTTTCTTTGCGGTTAGTTTTTTCTTCAGCACATCTTTTTCCCCTGCTCCTTTTATGACTCATTCCTTTTTTTTTTACCTCACTTGCTTGGCTATACATTAGACTGATGTATGTGTGAGGGGTTTCAATAGGGCTCTTGGGGTTTTGGGAATCTTCACCTCCTTCTAGTGGTAGAGAAGAGTAATTCCCACCACCATGAAAGAAATTAATTTATCAGGTTAGCGTAAATTATGTTTGTTTTAAAATATATATACTTTTAACAAATTGCAAGAAATTTTGGAAAAACAATAAACTGTAGACTGTATCCTATTCTTGTATAATTTCTTTATACTATTATAGTATATCTGCCTGGTGATAGAGGGCTTGAAAATCCTTACCTCTTCAATCTCTGCCTTTACTAAGTCTTCTCCCCTGTGCGCAAGTATTGTACCTTTTTCTTCCTAACTACCAGGTTATCACTATCATTCAATCTGTAACTTTTGGTTCTCTGGACCCTCTTTTTATATTAACACTTGATTCTTTTTTACACCTTTTCGCTATATAATTTCTGTGCAAGTTTCGTCCTCCAAATAAAAAAAGATCAGTCTCTTTCCAATGTAGTATTACAATGAGATATTTCCTATTAGTAATAAAAATGACTAGTTCAAATCCTTTCAAATGCGTAATCCATACCTGAAGATATTTACTTTATAATGATTAGATTTTCTTTTACAGATTTCTTTAATAAAAGTAAACACAATAAAAAGCGAGTGCTAGAAAATAAATTTTGCAAGTTCAATGCCCTCTGGTGGAGCTTAACTATATTTATGAAGCAAATTGTTCTCTGGCCAAATATACTGTTAACAGCTTCATTAGATTACAGATTATTAATGTTTGGATGACTTGATTTACTTGTGCTAAATAAATTATCCCTTTTACAGAATTATAATGTTTAAGGGAAATGGAACCCAAACTTGTTCTTTCATTATTCAGGCAGAGTGTAAAAATAAAAAAAATAAAAACTTTTGTTATCAAATTTATTTTATTCTTTTGGTATCCTTTGTTTACTAGCAGATAGTTAGGCTCAGGAGCATGCACTTATCTGGGGCAATCTATGGCACCAGTTTTATAACAATCGGGAACATTACATATATTATGCCATATTATACATAAGTAAAGACAATAAAGAAAAGGAATTATAAAC
>CAJPDP010425931.1:0-14195 GCA_905336975.1 Bombina variegata variegata
ATTCTTCTTCTAGTTCTGAGGGTGAAATGTCTTCTAAGGAATTATACCTCAACTTTGGATCCAGAATCTACCTTTAATTTTAGACAATTTACTCTCCTATAGGAAGTTTTGAAGACCTTAGGGGTCCAGGACCCTAAACCTACTTAGACTTGGGGTTGAAGATAATATCCAACTGTTTTAAAGCATTATCCTAAGCTGGAGCTATCTCTACATTAGTTAGATGAACCACAATTTCTCTGGAACACAGCACTTCTTTTAGAGAACATATGGATAGGAATCTGGAAAGTTTCCTCAGGAAGGCCTTCCTCAGGGAAGTCTGTTATTACAATCAGCTCTGGGTATCTCTTGTGTTGCAAAAGCAGCATCTCTTTGGTGTGATTCTGTATCTGAGTTGGTTTCGGGAGAATCATCCTTAGAGGATATTCAGGAACACATGTGTTGCTTGCGGTTGGCACAATCCCTTATTTGTTATGTGATCATTCAAATCATTCGCATTAATTTGAAAAATATGGCTTTGGTTGTCCTCACCAGAAAGGTCCTTTGGCGGAAGTCATGGTTGGCTGATGTGGTGTCAAAGTTGAGACTTCTAACATTAGCTTTCAAAGATATTGAATCTGTTTTTAAGAGTCTTGCAATCTTTTCCAATTGAACAAATGCATCCATTGGATATTCAGCTTCTATCTTGGAAAGTTTTGTTTTTGTTAGCAATTTCTTCAGCTAGGAAAGTGTCAGAACTGTTAGATCCACCGTAACTGGTGTTTTGAACTTTGTCTAGTTTCTTACCTTAGGTAGTTTCATTAGAGATTATTCGCCAGGAAATTGTGCCCCCCTCTTTTATGTCCTAAACCAAAATCTTCTAAGGAGAGATTATTGATCTGAATGTGGTAAGGACTTTTGTCAGTTTTCAAGCTTGTTTGTTTTGTTTTTAGATAAATGTAAGGGTCACACGGCAACTTCAGTTACTTTAGCTTCATGGTTAAAAAGTTTTATTCACAAGGCTTACTTGGAGGTGAGACAGTCACCATCAACACGTATTACAGCTCATTTAACTTGTTCTGTATCTACTTCTTGGGCCTTCAAAAATGAGGCTTCAGTTGAACAAATTTATAAGATATACTTTTACCAAATGTTATCACTGTTTGCTTCAGTGGAGGCGGCTTTTGGAAGGAAGGCTCTTTAGGCTGTAGTTCCTGGTAAATATAGGTACCTGCCTTTATCTTTTTTGTCCCATACATTTTTTTGTGGACCCCACAGATTGGTTATTAGTTCCCAACAGTAAGGAATTGTGGACTCTCACTACCATAAGAAAGAAAACATAATTTATTTTTATCTGAGAAATTTGTTTCTTTCTTGGTGGTGAAAGTCCATAAACTCACCCAATTTTCCTAGTGGTGACAGTTTTAGTTTGCACCTCTTTAGCCTACTATCTTTTTTACTTCTTCTTCCTCCTATTCTTGACTATACGTAATCCTGGGAGGGTCAGGGAAGTAAGAAGGATATTAAAGCTTCTGGGGTGGGGTGCCTTTGCTTCCTCCTCGTGACCAGGTGATGAATTCCCAACAGTAATTAATCGTGGATTCTCACCACCAAGAAAGATGGGAATTTATCAGGTGATAGTAAATTATGTTGTTCAGTAACTACTGTGTAATTTGTTGATTACTAAGTCACACTTATTTTCTTCATAAAAACATTGGCAACCCTACTGATCAGTTAGCACTAACTAAAGTAAAGTAAACATTAGAAAAGCTGTTTTTCTGAGGAATTGAAATGACTTTATTTTGTAAATAGTTTATTGTACATCATAATTGTTGGAAACATTTCCAAAGGGAACTTGAGGGTCTGCCCGCTTTTTTTTTAAAGAGGTTAACTGGAACAAGCTGCTGTGAGGTTTATTAAAAATAACCTTGTAGTTTTTGGTGGGGACCATTATCAACTTCTGACTTACTTTAAAGTGATGGTAAACTCTCCCCTTTGTAGAAACAGATCCGGAATGTTAACAATATTTTAGAGGGAGTTTAATTCATCAGTTCTAATGAAGATACGCTTTAAAGAAACATGAAACCAAAACATTTTCTTTCATGATTCAGATAGAGAATACAATTCTAAACAACTTCCCAGTTTACTTCTATTATATAATTTGCTTCATTCTCATGGTATCCTTTGTTGAAGATGCAGCAATGCACTATTGGGAGCTATCTGAACACATTGGTTAGCCAATTACAAGAGGCATAAATGTGCAGCAACCAATCAGCATCTGCTGAGTCTACTATCTAGGTAGCATTTTCAACAAAGAATATCAAGAGAGCAAAACAAATGAAATAATAGAAGTACATTGAAAAGTTGTTTAAAATCATATGCTGTATCTGAATCATTACAAAAGTTGATTTTCGTGTCCCTTTAACTTACTTTTTAATTTATCTCTGAAATTGAAATATCCCACGCTCCTGCCGCCCACTTCACTTTTGCTGAGCTAACGGTTTGAACTGTTCTCAAATCAGCGCTCTATCCATACAGCACTCACACGATTTTATTTATTTTTTTGTAGCTAGAGCGCCATTGTATAACAAATTAAGGGTACAGAAATATAGGGAACCATTGGTAAAAATTGTTTTAATCATAATTTCTTTCCATTATTACTAATCACCAGTTTTACATTTTAGGGTTAGTTGTTGAAGAGCAAACCATTGATTTAACTGACTCACCTAAAGAAGATTCTGATGTAAAAGAAGATTCTAAAGAAAACAAAGAGTCAATTCCACTTAACAGGTATGAATCAATTTTTATCTGCAATGGAATATAAACTGAAGGCTAGATTACAAGTGGAGCACTAATTTTTGGCGCTCCCATAAAGGGCAAATATGCTAATTTACAGGCACTTGATAAATAACCAGCCATTACAAGTGGTTGGTAATGCTACCACAAACTCACTGTAGAAATTAGAGCTCCAAATTAATATTTTTTTTTAAATATCCCCCCAATTGCCCCCCCCCCCAATAAAGTGTATATTTTCTTTTTTTTTTTTAAATAATATGAGCATCTTTTTTTTGTTATAAAAAAACCGCACAAAGCAGTTTTGAGGGGTTAAAGTTGGCGGGTATGGGGGTGAAAAAAAACAGCACTGAAAAGTGCCTTTATATTGCGGTCTTTAGGGAACTGTGTGTTCCCTGTAAATATATATGTATATGATTATATACATATATATTTATTTATGTGTTAATATATGTATATCCACATATAAACACAAATATATATTTATATATTCATGTATATTTACATCTGCTGCCCATCGCTGCATGACTTACCCCACTAGGTTCTCATGCTATGCGTTGGTATTACTAAGTGGAGAGCAAATATCGCTTTCACAAATAATACACATATATAATTTTTGTCCCACCTAAAACCTCTCAAAGAAAGACTGATGCGGGATATATTGATTGTGTACTTCCAATAATTGTTGTCTCTTTTTCTTGGGGCGCAGTCTACATTTCACAGGACATTCAGCACTGACCCTGGTGCACATTGTGTTATCCCTCAGGAGAAAAGCTAAATTAATTTAACCTATGGTAATAAACTATAAGGTCCTCAAAGTAAAGGCCTTTGGACATTTAAAAACTGTCATTCAGCACAACTTGCACATAGGCCAGTTGTTAGGCTCCAAGGTTCTTACCTGAGCAATGTAGGGGCCACGCTAATCCAAGCAGGTTTAAGCCTTGGGGAACACTGTAAAGGGAGCTTTGAGCGCTGCTGGAGTTCAAGGTTGACTTAAAGAAAGGAGGCTTAGCGCTGTGTACTCTGTGTATCTCATTTTTAAAAGAGGATTCAGGTGTGCACTTAGTTTAGATCACAGGACTTGCAAACTTCTATTAACAGTGTCAACTGTGTTATGTGTGCTTAAGGGTAGCGATAATTCTTCTAGGTACACTTGCACATCAGCAATTTTGTAGGCATATAGTCAGGTGCATGATTAAACAATTATACCAAACAGGTACTAATGATCATCAATTTCATATGTAGGTAATATGTAGGTGGAAACATAATCATAAACAGAAACATCTGTATAGGAGGAATAAAACAAGGTGAAGAACTGCCAAACTGCTAACAAGATGAGGTTGCTGGACACATTCTATTGTCAAAAGTAATACACCATAGTAAGCCTGTACGCAGCAACAATACGCAAGACAGTTATAATGCATCACCAAGGCCTCTCCCAGAAAGAAACTTTAAGGCAGACAGGGTTTTCCAGATGCGGGGTGTCCAAGCTCTTTCGAAAAAGCACAAAAAAACAGGCTGCATTGAGGACCTTAGATGCAGTGGTTAGCCAAGGAAACTAAGTGCAGCAGTTGAAAGACACATCATCCTTACTTTCATTCACTATTGGAAAAATGTCTAGCAGCACCATCAACTCAAAATTGGCAGAAACCAGTGTATCCCTAGTACTCCTATCTACTGTCTGAAGAAGTCTGGTCAGAAGTGGTCTTCATGGAAGACTTGCGGCCAAAAACCCATACCTCCAACGTGGAACAATGCCAATCAACTCAACTATGCACAAAAACACAGGAACTGGGGTACAGAAAAATATCCACAAATGAGTCAAAATTTGAAATATTTGGCTGTAGCAGAAGGCAACATAATAAGGATGGCCAAACATTCCTGGCGTCTTAATTTATGTGCTGGCTCCTAGATTTTGAACAAATTAATTGGTTGAGCCCTGACTAAAACAACTTCAATAAGATGAAATATGCAAAATACTTTCATTTCTGTTTTCTGCTACAAACAAAGTAGTCTTGCTAATTAGAGATGCGTCTTAGAAACCTTGCAAGCAGAATAAAAGGCTGGCTGTAGGTTAACCATGAAAAATATACTGTAGTCATTCTTTTTTAGTGGGACAGCTGGAAAGGAGTTGGGACAAAGTGTAAAGTGTCAGAATATAGATTACACATGAAATCTAAAGGTAGTTTTATATCATTTAATACTTTTGTATACATCACTATTAGAAAGAAAGTACTGTATTGTAATAAGAAACTTAATGTTTGTTGTTTTTTTAAATAAAAATGGAATTGCCAAAGATGCAGGCAGAGAAGACTGTGGCTTACTAGCCAGGAAAAATTGCATTTAAAAAAAAAATATTAATGAAATAGTCTAGATTTTGGAATAATTCTGGATTTTGTAATACTTGTATACATATTGCACCCATCCGCTGAATGTGACAGCTGCATGTACATGTTTGTGCAGCATACCCTGTATCAACCCCCTGGAGAAGGTGAAGTTTTATTGAAGTGACACAGGCAATATCCTTCTCAGCAGCAGCTCCTTTAGTGGATAGTATCTCCCCCGAGGCAGAAAATCTCACAAATTTCCACTGAAACATGCCATGAGCAACCCCCATCATTCATATTGTGTTTTTTTTCATGCTGATTGGAGAGCATACATCCTCAAGTGATAGCTGACAGGAGGTAACAAAGAAACCCATGGAATTTATAAGTGGCATAGTTAGGCACAGGCAAAATGCACTCCCACCAGAAAATAGAACCCAACTATTGACCTTCTTTAAGCAGATACTATAATATTATGCTACAAAAGTCAAACATTCCCAATGAGAAATGAACACAGTGCTTCCCCTTGATTTGGTAGGTACATTATCAAGATATCAATGTTCATTATTGTTAAACAGGTTGTCTTTACTTGACAAACCAAGTATATTTATAGTCTGATTAGTATTAGAAATTAGATAGCACAAAATTGAAACACAGCTTCATCCAAGTTTAACTATGAAAACCAATATCATCCCTTATGGATGAACACTTGATGTCCGGGGGGGGGGGCAATACTTGGGGGAAACATTTAAATAAACTGAGAGCGTTTAGACAGAAGTAAATGTATATATACATGCATCAGGAGTGTATGCAGCTTTAACATGAATCTAATATTCTTTCCTATTTGTTGTATAAAGTGTGGAATTGTAAAATAATACATTTTCTGGAAATAATCTCCTACTGTTCTTTATGATGCAGAATATAGAAACCTACACAAACAATTGCCCTCATCTAACTCTGTATTAACATCATTCTCACCCTTGCAGTCCTTACCTCCTGTTTCTCACCCTCCTACCCTTCTAGATTTTAAGTTCCCACAGGAATAGGACGCTTTATAAGTATAATAGAAATATATATATATATATATATATATATATATATATATATATCCAAACAAAAGAGCACTCCAAGGGTCTTGTTGAAAAAAAGATCACTTTTATTCTGTGAAAGTTTTCGGATCAAAACGATCCGTACTCAGACATACAAAGAACCTAATCACTTACCCTCCACCAGTGCATTTAAACACCATTAAGCCCGACGTCACGTTCTCCACTGTAGACCCGTCCCCAACACAGGGGGAGTCGTCAGAGGCAGCGTGCGCTAGATAAATACTTAAACCTAAATCTTGTAACAGCAAGACAAAATAAAAGACACATTACTTTTAGTGTACAAAAATAGCAACAACATTTGTAACCCTGTATCAAATAAAAGATATTCTGATGTTTCCATGGTGACCAGCGTTGGTAAAGAACAGCCGAGACCGGAAGTATTAGGTCTAGCAAGGTCGGGTTGTTGCTAGGCAACTAATGCGTCATATATAAATAATCATAATACCTGAGAAAAAAATGATGAGACAAAATACTGGCAATGACCAAATTTAGCAAGATACACAGGCAAATATTAATATACAGAGAACTGACAACATACTGTCCTCAGTTGTAGGTAAGACCCGGCAAAATACTCTTCCATCTGAGTGAAAGCAAAAGGAGTGCTTTTGAACATAATATATAGCTAGCAACCTCAGGAAATAGATGCACCGGGTCTTAGCTGCAAGGTAAAGCCACATTGTAGAGCTGTACATACAAACTACTGGGACAGTATCTAAAGCAGTATAGTAGTGGTAAGCAATGAATAACTAATCTAAGTAATGTATCATATTAATATAACAAAACAATAATAATGGCTACATGGATCTCATTAAATTAAATTAGCTGGATCGTGAATCACAGGGCAGTCAATCAACAGGAACATTATAGGAAGACCTGCCAATCAAGGTGTGTATTGAGACCCTTAGGAGCAATAGTGTCCAGATGAAATGTCCACTTGGTCTCTCTTTGTAGGAGGGCTTTATTCCGGTCTCCCCCCCTGTTCATGGGGGGTATGTGGTCAATGATGGTATATCTCAAGTCAGTGACCCTGTGTTGTTGTTCCTGGAAATGCCTGGCCACTGGCTGTTCGGAAGTGCCCCTCTTGATGGCTGTACGGATGGCGGACCGATGGTTTGCCATCCATGTCCTTAGGTCTTCCGTGGTCTTACCCACGTAATAAAGGCCACAGGTGCAATGCAAGAGATACACAATATGCGTTGTTGTGCATGTCAAACGAAATTTATGTTTGTATATTTTGCGTTTCTGGGGGTGAGTGAAACTTGATCCAGTAATAAGACCTCCACATGTGACACATCCCAAGCACTGGAAAACCCCCGGTTTCTTTGTGTCCAACCATGTTGATTGCTTATAACAATATTTAGGGTCAGTTTTTATTAAGATATCCCAGAGTGATCTAGCCCTCCTATACCCTATCCGAGGAGGTACCATCTTTAATAGAGTAAGGGTTTTGTCCGAGTTAATGATCTCCCAATGTTTCTTGAGGGTACTACTGAGCAAACACTTGTCACCGGTGTATGTGGTGACAAACTTCATTCTTTCAGCTTCCAGGTGATTGTTGCAGTCCTGGTCCATTAGAAGAAGTTCCCGCTGTTTTGTTATTAACTTTTTAGGGTCACTCCGTGAACGGAAACGTTGTTCCATTTCGTCCAGTTGTTCATCCCTCCTAGTGTCATTTGTATTATTCCTCATAACTCTGAGGAGTTGAGATTTAGGTAATGACTTCTTTGTTGCCGGGGGGTGGCAGCTAGTAAAGTGCAGCAGCGTATTCCTATCTGTATCCTTCCGGAATAAAGTGGACTGTATCTTGCCATCCTGTTTAAACAAGCGGACATCTAAGAAATCAATCTGAGTGTTGTCATATTGCATCTTGAAGTTTAGAGCCGCCTTTGCTGTATTCAGTTGCTGGAACCATCTCTCCAAGCTCTGTACAGTACCAGACCATAGTATTAAGATATCATCTATATACCTCTTAAAAAAGAGGATCTCCTTGGACTGAAAAAGTCCCATTTCAAACTCCTCGAAACAAGACATGTAGAGGTTTGCATACGATGGGGCCACATTCGACCCCATCGCGGTCCCCTTGAGCTGGAGGTAGAAAAGGTGTTCAAACCTGAAGTAATTTGTCGTCAGGCAGATCTCCAACAGATGCATGAGAACCTCAGGAGGAGGTCCCACATATGGATATCTTGATAGATGAAAAGCAATCGTTTGAAGACCCTCAGTGTGGGGGATGACCGTGTACAGTGAGGTCACATCCAATGTAACCAAAATAACCTCATCACCAATCCCATCCACATCCTTCAAGAGATCAAGTAGGGTTGTAGAATCCCTCAAATACGTGGGCATACAACGTACCAATGGTTGTAAAAAAGAGTCCACGAATGTAGCCAAGGGCTGTTGCAATGACCCTATCGCAGACACTATAGGCCGACCCGGAGGTGGGGTTAATTGTTTATGAATCTTCGGTAAGGTGTAAAATACCGGGATTCTGGGATGAGTCACACTTAAGTATTGTAAGGTATCCTTATTAATAAAGTTCTGCTCATATATCCGGTTGAGATAACTATCCTATTGTGCTTTAAAGGTGACCGTAGGGTTACCTGGTAGTGGTCTATAAATGTTCACATCAGAAAGTTGTGAAAGAATTTCTTCTCTGTAATCAGAATAGTTTAACAAAACCACAGCCCCACCTTTGTCCGCTTTGCGGATGATAAGTTCTTTATTATCAACCAAATTCCTCAGAACCTTCCATTCTGTTCCTGAAAAATTGTTAAAGACATTTTTCTCATGTGGTTTAACAGATTTATTCATGTCTTCGATGAACAGTCTGCTGAATGTATTAATACTGGCATTATGGGACTGAGGGGTATATCCTGATTTATTCTTGAACTGCGTTTGTTCTTTATCACTATCTCTAAATTTGTCTTTTAGACATAGTTGTCGTTGAAATTTTTTTGGTGTCAATATATAGGTCAAAGGGGTCAGTCTTGTTAGTTGGAATAAAGGTTAAACCCTTATTCAAGATGTCCAGTTCCAACTTAGAAAGAGAATAATTACTCAAATTGACCACTATATTCTCAGTGGTCATTTTTGTTGGTGCAGAGGAGGTTTTTTCTTTATAGCCCCCTCGCCTTGTCCTGGCTCTTTGCCTGTATAGCTTTTTAAGCGAGTTATGACACCTGTCGGTAATTGTGGTTGCTGATTCTGTGCCCCTGTCTGGTCGGTTTCCGATCCAGACCCTGAACTTTTCAAAGTCGTGAGGTCTCTCGGTTTTTGGTACCTTGGGCGCCTCCTACGAAATTGATGTTGTCTTTGTCTCTCGTTAGCCGAGAGTTGCCACAAATATACCCGTTTTTCGCGGTAGTCGCCAATCACCGCCTCCATTATTTTGTTTTTGAAGTCAATGAGGTCTGCTTCGTATTTTCCTACCTTGTCCTGTAGTTTGTTGAGCCAATTTTCTGTTGTGTCCACCTGTAGTTTAGGTAGGTTGGAGTGTTCATACACAAGTATTTCAGCCTTTACTGTATCCAGTAGGCGCCCCACTTCTTGAATTACTAAAAGAATCAAATTCAGGGAACACTTGTTCTCAATAGAGCACCATCGTTCACAAAAAGTGGGATTATTTCTACCTATCGTAGGTACATTCCGAATTCGGAAGCCCCTGGGTATATACCCTTTTCGATGATACTCTGAAAGGTATATACCATGTAAATACAGGTCTTTTTCTTTTTGTATAAGTTTGAGTAGATGTGTATAAATATATGAGGGTTTATCCAAAGTTGGGCGTGTCGTGAGTTTATCAAATCGAATGGCCTCCGCATCCGCTTCAGTGAAGTGAAACACACTTGCTCCAGGTATACTCTCGCCTGTTTCCAGAGTCTCTGTCACTGCCAATTCCTCAACTGTTGTCATGCTGTGTGAATTTAAAACGTAATAAAGTTCAAAAATAGGTAGCAGAGTATAATTCCCAAAAAATTGCTGATCAGGTGCAAAAAGAAAAATTTATAAAAGTCCAAACAAATAGCACTCCTGAACTCCCAATATTAGTGCCCTGGGTGCTGCTCAAAATATCAATATATCCAAACAAAAGAGCACTCCAAGGGTCTTGTTGAAAAAAAGATTACTTTTATTCTGTGAACGTTTTTGGATCAAAACGATCCGTCCTCAGACATACAAAGAACCTAATTACTTACCCTCCACCAGTGCATTTAAACACCATTAAACCCAACGTCACGTTCTCCACTGTAGACCCGTCCCCAACACAGGGGGAGTCGTCAGAGGCAGCGTGCGCCAGATAAATACTTAAACCTAAATCTTGTAACAGCAAGACAAAATAAAAGACACATTACTTTTAGTGTACAAAAATAGCAACAACATTTGTAACCCTGTATCAAATAAAAGATATTCCGATGTTTCCATGGTGACCAGCATCGGTAAACAGCAGCCAAGACCGGAAGTATTAGGTCTAGCAAGGTCGGGTTGTTATATATATAAAATTAATCAGTGGTGTACTCTAAACCAGGGCTCTATGACCTAATTTATTTTATTAATTGTTTTTATTGAGGCATTAGACAAATACAAGCAACATTTTGCAAAGACAGGCGTAAGAATTGCACAGGTATAATGTACAGCATTCAGTAGCATGTCATATTCTTGATAGAAGATTACTGATTGTCATAACATTAGCAACTAAAACAGCAAATGTCTGAGTTGCACAAAGTTAGCAGTACACCATTCAAAGCCATACTATAACATTAACATATTTGTAGATCTATAAGCAGCTGCATTTTACACTAATGAATCTCAATTTGTAACTTTAAGAAGCACTAGGCAAGCATAAAAAAACAAATTATTTCACAAAACGGTATCTCTAGGGTTGCAAACCAGGACTTATTTAAAAGGCTACTAGCAGCTGCGCAATATACACAGGGGTACATATATGAAGCAGCGGATGCTGCTTATTCCGCACGAGTCTTCCGGCTCGCCGGAAACAGAAGTTAAGAAGCAGCGGTCTTAAGACCTTTGAGGTGGCGAACTGCAATTATCCCGATCAGATGCGATCGGGAAGATTGTCACCCCCTGCTAGCGGCGATTGGCCGCGAATGTGAAGGGGGTGGCATTGCACAAGCTTTTCACCAGAAACGCTTGTTCAATGTTAAATGCCAACAGCATATGCTGGGGCGCCTGGGGTATGATAAATCAACCCTAAAGACTCATTTTTTAAATTACACTCACGCAGAAGTGCTGTCCTGTTTAGTAGCTCAATAAGGTAGGCTTAAGAACTGTCAAAAATACAGTCGCGATTGGACTTTGCGTTCACGAAGGTGCAATCCCTTTTGAAAGCCTGAGCATGATGGCACATTTCTTGTTAAAAACACATTCACAGATGCTTAATTGCAAACATCTTTTTTGCAGCTACAATACTGCAGTGGAACAGTTCCCCATTTTACAGTTTTAATACTTTTAAAATCCAGTTTTAGAAGATGAGTGAACCCCTCTATTGGAAAACCCCTGATCATCTTCCTCATCTTCCTGATCATCTTCCTCTTGTCAGATGTATACCACACCAAAACAGAAAATGGTGCTTTTAAAATTAATAAATGTAAATATTAAAAAATGTAAATATAGTCATTGAAAATACATGCCTAGTATGCATATATATACAAATGGCATTCAGGTTGTTTAGCAGTGATCAGGGTGTATTCATAGTGCAATAGGTTAATCTCACACCTGTATTTCCCTTGCACAGAGGAATTAATTCCAAAGAACTATACTGTATCCTTAAGAGGTGTGAAAGGGCTATTGTATATGTCAGTGTCAGTTGGCTTCCCAGTTTCTGTCCTGATAGCAAGTACTTAACACATTTTTTGGAACTTTTCTGTTGAAAACATGTTTGCGGCTGTTGCCTTTTAATTCACAGATCCATTTTGGATTAAAAACACAAATTCTGCTGGAAATATTTTTTTTTTTACAAATTTAAAAATGTACTTCTGTTTCCCTGCCCCCTGTATCATGTGACAGCCATCAAAGAATCACACACACTCATATACTTATACATTGTTAAAAAGATATTAAACAGCACTCCTATAGTATAAACAAATGTGTTAAATCAAAGTAAACATAAAAAGAAACAGATTGTGTAAAAGACTGTAAACAACTTGTTTTCTTGGAAAATGATCACTTAGAATGTTGCATTGTAGCCCCTGCCTTCAGGGTGATAACAGTGTTGAAATGTTTTGAACTTTAGTTGCACTCTGCCCCTTCTGAGCATGAGCAAAACAGACTTACTGTCTCTCTATTATCTAAATACTAAACCAGCTCAACCTATATATGGGCTGGTGGGAGGATTGCTACATATGTATGAATAACCCATGCAAAGAGAATATCGTTAGATGGTACAGATTTATTGATGATGTATTCATTTGGAAAGGAGATACTAAGGCGATTGGAAATTTCTTTAAGCATGTCAACGAGAATCTGTGCAATCTAAAGTTTACACATGAATGGGATACAGAGAGTGTTACCTTTCTAGAATTAACTTTAACTCATGAGAATGGCACTGTAGTGACAAAATTGTTTAGGAAGGAGACAGATACCAATGGCCTCCTTCATGCAAAGAGTGCACACTATGAAGGTAAAAGCCTTTGAACACATAAAACAAAATATAAGGGGAGGGGATTGTTTGCTTTTCCTCCGCAAAAGGGAGACTTATTGGATACACAGGCTAGGCACACTAAGCCCAGGAGGTCTTAAAATTGATATCGATCTGGCCGCATTTTTGCAGGGGAAATTATCTGATTATATCCATTACTAAGATTGAGTTGTGCTCTTTATACATATTTCAGGATGTACACATGGGATAATTAGAGGAGCCAGCTAGGAGAGTTAACGTTTAGAAGTAGTGTGATTTTTTTTATTTTTTTAAAAAGGGAGGAAATATTCTCCTTGATACATAGTGTGTATATAACAAGGCGATTGGTCTTACTAACATGCATCGATAATAATGAAGTAAAAATTAGAGTAGGGACACTGACCATATATAAGGCTTAAGGCGTTTTCATCATTAAATGAGACTTACCATAATTCTGAATGAATATTTTCACACTCAAACAGGATGATCTATTGTGGATGTTATGAGAACGAAAGTGAGGCTGTCAAAACAAAAACAATCAGCTGAGCAAGAAGTGGTGACGCTAAGGCTGAGGGGCGTGTCTTTCTCCCACCGGTAAGGGTATATCAAGGAGGATTGGCTGGCTTGTGGCATGCCTCTGACCAAGCGTGATTGGACCCACGAAACGCATATGGCCATGCCCACAAGCCAGAGTGTTACGATAGTGCCGACAGTGGATTGACATTTTTAGAAAAAAAACATGCTTTTTTATATTTGTATACTTATGTGTACATGCATATATTTTAACTAAGTAAGCCTGGCAGATAAAGAGGTGTGATTGAAACCTCTAGTCACTCTGTTTGGGACTGTCTGCATTGTGGTCAAGGATCACTGGAACCGGAACACAGACCAGGGATGAAATAGCAGTTATCCTGAAGTGAAAGACTGCAACCCTGCTGGGACTATTGAAGATTCTGGGTATCATTATCTGATTTGATGTGCTTATGTAGTGTACCTCGGCTCTGAAAGAGGCTTTCATTGTGAGTGAGCATTTGGCAAGCTTTATTAAATATTTATTTTTACATACAATATTGATCTACACTTAGATTCTTTTCTGGTGTGGCGCTTCTGTTCTTTTCTACTTGTTACAGCTCATTTTACTCTATGTTCTATGAGATCAAACTATCAATGCAGAGGCCCAGCCTTGTTTTAGGGCTGTGGCAGGAAGTAATGGACAGTGCATAAATATAGTTATAAATAGGAAATAAAAGGCTAATCCTTTTAACATGATGAATAATACATATTGCAATGATTTATATTATGTTTATCCCACTGCTTAGTGCTTTTTATTACAATGAAACAGACTATTTAACTTCCCTTTAA
>CAJPDP010426123.1:0-10760 GCA_905336975.1 Bombina variegata variegata
TGCCGCTGACCAGACTGAGAATTCTGTCCCGGGTAGTAGAGGAGTTAGGAGAGTAAAGTTGATAGTTGTAGAGCAGCACAGTGGTAGCAGTTAACAATGAACTGCGCAACCCGGATAACCGGGGGGGGGTGCTAGAAGGCTGTAAAACTAGGCCGCCACCTCAGCCTCTAACGGTCCAGACTAGGGCTCCTACTCTGAAAAGCAACGGTAAAGGTATTGTTCTATGCCCAAACTTCTCTTACTTGCTTTACTGATACATATAACAAAGGATGGCTGGGCTAACTGAAGATAATTGGCGGTTTATCTGCTGAAACTTCGGAGCTACTAGTTTTTGCAACCGATCATGGCCGCCGCCCGGACACGCCCCTGGGGGGTTGCATTTTTAACATATAGACTGCTCTCTGGACAGGCTTATCAACTAATAATTAATAATAATACAATTATCATCAATTATCAATATTAATATTCAATAACACTAACATATTTCCTAAATTCTGACCAGTTAATCTTTATGAACACAGTGATTATATTTATGCAGTAAACTGAATATCACCTATGACCAGATATATAGATCAATTGATTATTACAATCATATAGTAATTTAACATGCTATAAAAATCTTTAGATCAATTAATATTCAATTAAATTGTCTGGTACCACTGTATTATGGACACAATGTAATCTATAAATCTACCTTAACTCAAAATGAATTCTATCAAATATCACAGTTGAATTTTACTAGAACAAATTATAATTAGCCAGAAATATTAACCAATTCAATATATAGCTTATTTAACAACATTTGGACATCACATATATCCAAATCTCACAATGAAATCTTAGCTTAACTCCCATGAATCTAATGGAATAACCAGTAAAATATAATTCCCTATATAGGCCAAAATAATATTATGTACTTCAATTAAACAACCAGAGATTTAACATTATATTATCAATTCAACATATATCAATCAGTACAGCATTAATAAGTCTAATTTAGCCACAATAGTAAATGCAATTTTTAAAATATTTTACAATAACTCCAAATCAAGTTATAAGTGTAAAATGCAAAATCTCTCTGTTCCTCAATGGTCAAGTTGCTTAAAGGGACATGAAACCCAATTTTTTTCTTTCATGATTTAGAAAGAACAAGCACTTTTAAACAACTTTCTAATTTAGTTCTGTTATCTATTTTGCGTCATTCTCTTGATATCCTATGCTGAAAAGCATATCTAGATAGGCTCAGTAGCTGCTGATTGGTTGCTGCACATAGATGCCTCATTTGATTGGCTCACCAATGTGCATTGCCATTTCTTCAGCAAAGATATCTAAAGAAGGAAGCAAATTAGATAATAGAAGTAAATTGGAAAGTTGTTTAAAATTGTGTTCTCTACCTGAATCATGAAAGAAAATGTTTGGGTTTAGTATCCCTTTAACTTTAAATATGATCATTCTTATCTAAAATACCCTGGTCTATTCAATGTTAATTTATAAATACAAAATACACTTTTAAATTACAGCTTCAATTAAAATATCTAAAACAAGGGCGGAGCTGGAAGTCATGCTGGAAGATGTCTGCAAGCTGTTAGAGCTCTGAAAGCCCAAGTGCTAGCTAAGCTAGTTTGATGCAGCTCACTTAGCTTTTTTGGGGGGAAATGAACTGTGCCTAACTTAATCATAAGACTGGCAGTACCCACAACAAGAATCAGACTTCATAGAACCCAGAGACCAGCTGGCCTGGTTCACCCTGACTGACTGTACATTGCTAAGGTGCAACCTAAGAAGGAGCAAGGGACACAGAGGAGCAGACCGCCCATCAAGCACCCCTGACACCACATCTCGAGCACCCGCAGCAGCAACCGCTACACATCGCCACTTCATCAGAGGTTGCAACATCAGGAGTGGAACCTGGCTGGCCTCTACCATGTGGGCGCAACATACTTTGCTGAAAAGGCCTGCAGTGCGGCAGCATCACTCCTGGCGAGCCAACGGAGGAGATCTTAAAGCCCCATAGACAACCTGCCCACCTGCACATCAGCCTCACGCTGCCACAGACCTGACTCCTTGAGGATCATCCGTCTATCCTGACCATAGCAGAACGCCGGTGGCGGTGTGGCGCTGAGCCATCTAGAGATCAAGGCAGAACCCGGGCCATCAGGGGGTGAGTGGCTGCACTGTGCAGAACAGGGAAACGTCACAAGGCCTTAAGGCTAATAGGCAGGGGGCACTAGCATCGGAGCAGAGGTACATCAGTGGTTATAACTCCATCGATATCTGGGCCCCAAAAGTCAAAATATATAACAGGCCCAACAGTCATAGTCAGGAGCTCTGGTGACTGCTAATACACATAGGCTGGAATACTAAACTTTTCAAGAGCCAACAGCGCAACAATTATAAGCAGTTCATCAGTCACTGATCACAGTCATTGACTGCCTCTAAATAAACGGCAGGATACACGGCCCTCCTCAACTGCAGTGACAGGCATTTACAAGCAAGGCAACAAAGCCACGTAACAAATAAAAATAACAACCCCTGAAGCATACAGGGGGTGATACTGGGAGGGGAATACTCCATCTCAGCCAAACAGGACCGTCACAACCGGCACATAAGCCCCATTCAAGGCCCTATAAATCAGGCCTACAAGCACTCCTAACAGGAAGCAAACCCTGGTATGACTAGTAAAAGGACACAAAGACCGGTAAAGGGCTCCCAGCCAACAGCTATGGAAAATTATATACTGCCACCCGATCCAATCTCTACCACATCCAGAGAGCAGCAGGAGGGAAGAAGGCAGACAGGCACCACACAGACACCTCATGCAGACACCGCACAAAATAATTATGTCACCAAGAGGACATTAAACATCTCTCCTCAAAGGCGGACATCAAGGAAGCAATGACATACGTCAAACAAATGTTTGCAGAACCAAAAAAAGATAACCGTAGTCGAGCACAGAGTTACCCAGATCGAATAAAAACAGGAAAATATGTGCTCAGACTTACAACAGCAAGCAAGTCTTCTACAATCACAAGAGGTGATAGTGCAGAATCTGACAGAATGCATCAAAGACTTAGAAAACAGGAGTAGGAGGAACAACCTGAGGCTGCGTGGTATTCCTGAATCTGTGAGCCCCTCAGCCTTGCACAACTACTTACAAGAGCTCTTCAAATATATTAAGAACTCACTAGCGGCTGCGGAGGTCAAAATAGAGTGAGCACATAGGGTGCTTCACCCTAAACCACCTGCCAGGGCACCACCTAGGAATGCAAATATCAAAGTCCTATCTTACAAAGACAAGGGAGATATCCTCAAGCATGCCAAAACAAGACACCCAATTGTATATGAAGGAGCAGACATTAAGGTTTTTACAGACCTTTGCCCAGCTCCCCTTCAAAAGAGGAGGGACGTAAGATATATTACCGCTGTTCTTAAGGAACAACAAATTCTATACAGGTGGGGTTTCCCAACAAGTATCATTGCGAGCAAAGAAAATAACACAGCAATCTTTAGGAGCATCTCAGACCTTCCAAACTTCAATCAAGTACTTGGAACACAGATACAGCTTTCCCGGATGCTAAATGGAGAAAGGGGGGACCCACAGGGGTTAGCCCCGCCAGCAGCAGGGAAGCCACCTAGTTGAAAGATTAATCAACTCAAAGCAGTTAACATGGGCGGCACTTGTTTGCCCTGAATCTAGATTGGCTTGAGGACCCTGGACTGGACATTAAATCACGGCACATTGAAGATTGGAAGGGCATCCAGATAAGTATGAATAACCTGTTATTTACATATTTAGAATTTGCATGTTTATAATGTTAGCACCGCATTTATGATTCATTGACTCTAAAAGAGAAAAGTTTGTATAATGAGTGATGCACTGCTATGTTTCATGTTTTATGTCTTCTATGTCTGCCTGACACAGACAAGGGGGGAGAGGATCTGTTACCCAGATTACTACAGAAGCATGAAGGGTAGAATAGGGACCCACCCAGATAGGCCTACATATTCAACGCTACAAATATCAAAACAGTTTATACCGAATGCGCAGTAGCAGGGACTCCTTTTCAACTTTACAAATAGTGAAATTACATAATGCCACACTAACAGCCACACCATCAGCACACTGGGACGGACACAGGTCACCCATGATATAATTATGTATTTAAAGCCGGGTAAGCCGCAGCAGTGACTCCTTACCACAACCCTATGTGACGAATGTATTCATTGCTGTGCATACAATCACAATGTATTAGTAAAGATATAGCAACAGGACACTAACGTACCAACGTGATATCAATACTCAAATACCACTAGTTGACCCTCCCAATGAACAGGTTCAGAATATCTGGATGGCGGCGAACTTGACCTGTGCAATACCCCCATAGCCGAAAATACATAACATAAACCTAATAATGGGGCAATGTGAACGAGATAGGAACTAGAAATATGAGACACTAGAAAGAGCACTATGTCCTCCAATGTTAAGTAAAATTTGATACACGCTATTACTATTATTATTTTGTTTTCTTTTCTTTTTTTCTTTTTTTTATATTAATCGTCCTAGAGTTCCACAAACTTACAAAAAAATACTGAAATATATAGATAGTTACATGCTAGCTCCAGGCCTACTACCACTGGTTTATTATATTGGTATTGTAAATTGTTGTATTGTGACAGAGAATTGCTTTTTCTTATTTCTTGAGATTATCTCTCACTTTTCCTCTCTACTCTAACTTCTTGGAAGCAGAGTTTCTAATCTAGTCTACTTTTCCCAATTGCCACAGCACAGCTGAGTCATACTTGCTAGTCTACACCTGCTGACCTCTCCAGACTAACCAACATCCCCTACTAACCCTATCCTGGCACTTTTACCCTCCTTCTCCACCCTCCCCTCCTTCTCCCTCCTTTTTTCTTTTCTTTCCCTCCCTAACCTCTATACTGCCCCAATGGCCATGGCATCAACGCAAAGCCATATTAAAAATCTTACAGTAGACTTTATCACCATTAACACCAAGGGGTGATATCATATTTTGGCAAGAGACACACTTCGCAAAACAACCCGAACCCAAGTGGTATAACCGATACTTTTCCACTGCCTATTTCACCTCTGGCCCGACAAAAAAGAATGGAGTAGGGATTCTGATTAGCGCAAAAATGCCCTTCCAAATGACACAGATAGAAAGGGACCCCCAACGGCAGATTCCTCATACTTATGGGTAGTCTGCACAGAAGGCCGATAAAACTGGTAAACGTATATACCCCCAATCACTCCCAATCTACATTCTTCAGGTAATAGGTTACTCGAAACACAGACAAGCATAACATTTTTAGGGGGAGATTTCAACATCCCTATGAACCCTATTGTAGACACCTCAGACGGCATCTCCAGCACTCCCTTAAGGGTGATAAAGTCTCTAAACAATGCGGTTAGAGATCTAGCCTTGCATGACATATGGCCTACCTTCCACCCTACAGCTAGAAACTACACATTCTACTCGCACCCACACAGGAAGTACTCCAGAATAGACTACCTTCTTACAGACACTAGGACTTACAGTTACAACCAGCTGTGCCATTAGACCAATAACTTGGTCAGATCACCCCCCCAGTAAGCTGCTCCATCCAGTGGCCCAATACACCAGTCACACCGTACATCTGGAAACTCGATGACACACTGCTTGGGGATCCCATTATTGAACCGAAGATGCTCAAAACACTTGTAGAGTATTTTGCCTTAAATGCGAAGTTAAACAACTTAGGGAGCGCTATTGAGCACTACTAGCACAAGTTAAGGAGAAGGAAGACGCCAACAAGCAGAATCCAAGCGACATACTAGTACAGAAAGGATTACAACAAGCTAGGATGGATCTCTTGCACTCCCTACAGGAGGAGCAACAGATACAAGCCTTAATTTTATGGCAAAAGTTTTTTGAACAGGGAGATAAGGCGGGGAAGCTACTGGCCCGTGCGATAGCGCATAAAAAGATTAGATCATATGTACACACTAGTAGACAACCAAGGACTCGCTAAGTCAGACAGCAAGACAATCTCAAACACATTCTGGGAGTACTACAGCACTCTCTATAACCTGCAGACCCCAGGAAACATCCCTGCGGACCCCTTGCTTAGCACTAAATATGAGTTAGCGATCCATCAATATATCACAGAAACGAACGCACAAAAACTATCCAGAGAAGACTCTGAGTCTCTTGAGACCCCCCATAATAAGGGAGGAAGTCTTACAAACAATTAATGACTTGCGCACTGGAAAGAGCCCATGCCCAGATGGCTCCAGCCTGAAATATTATAAAAATTTCTCAAACGAATTGGCGCCGAGGTTATTAGATCTATTTCATCAACTACCCAATTAACATTGTGGTCATACCAAAACCTGGCAGATCTCCCGACAGACCGGAAAACTATTGACCTATATCCCTCTTGAATTCGGGCGTCAAAATCATAGCTAAGATACTCAAAAAAACGATTAAATACATTTTTACCCCAGTTAATATCCACCAATCAAGTAGGGTTTATCCCGGCCCAGGAGGCCCAAGACAACACACTGAAAGTTTTGTAATTGATCACACATGCCAACGTCAATGCTATCCCATCATTAGTATCAACCATTGTGGAGAAAGCGTTTGCCCGGGTGAATTGGTCATTCATGCGCCACACATTACATAAATAAGGATTCGGAACCAGATTTTTCAACACCGTACTCTCTTTATACTCCACACCCACTGCCAGAGTTAGAGTTAACTGCACATTATCAGACGCCTTCCCAATAAATAACGGGACGAGACAGGGATGTCCCCTGTCCCCGCTCCTATTTGCTCTCACTATAGAATTATTGGCTTGTAGAATTCGGGATAACCCATCCATAAAAGGTATCTCAGTAGGCAAAACAGAGCAAAAAATCGCGATATACGCAGACGACATCCTACTAACAATCTCTGACACCATCCCGTCACTTGAAGCAGCTCTCGATGAGTTTACAACATACAGAGAGGTTTCAGGTTTTCAATTAAACCCTTTTAAAACAGAGATATTAAACATAACAGAGCCCTAGACCACATTTGATAGATTAAAATAGCACCTAATTCCCTTAATACATAGGAATCATCCTAACACCACAAGTGAGGGAACTAGTAGATATTAATTACAAGACAATCAGGAACGATAACAAGAGACCTCATGAACTGGAGAAATAAAAATAAATATATCCTGGCTAGGCCGCATCAGCGTGGTTAAAATGAATATCCTACCCAGGGTCCTCCAGACAATCTCGATATCTACATCCCAACACTTAATGCACCAAATACAGATGGCCATAGAAACAAACATTTATAATGGGGTCAAACCTAGGATTCAGCAGAAGTCATTATATCTCCCTAGGGAGGGGGGAGGAGTGGGAGTTCCCCATCTAGAGACTTAACGCAAAGCTATACATTTACAAAGATTAAATAAGTGGTGCCACAACACTAAAAATAAAGCGTGGACACAGATAGATTGCGAGATCCTACAAAGAGGCAATGTTGGGTCCCTGGCATGGGTGACAACAGCCCGCCGCCCTAGATCAGTGAAGAAATATTTGCTTCTATAGGAGATTTTTTCCATGTGGGATAAGCTGATACGAGACGAGACTTTCATCTCATCACAACACTCGCCTTTGACCTCGATTAGGGAGAATCCGGATATCGGGCTTAGACTCAGAGCTAGGGCCCAAGACCAAACTTACCCTTTAGCAGATAACAACATAATGCATGTTTTACAACATGGTAAGCTTAAAACCCAGGCTGAAATAAAACAGCGGGATAGTCACGCGTTCTCATCCTGGTTCTTTATGGCACAGCTGGTGCACTTCTATTCAATGCATAAAGGCAAAGAACACTACAGCAGACAAAAAACACCCTTTGAAAATCTATGTGTAGCAAGCCAACCCCCAAAACATCTAATCTCAAAATTATACAAAATGCTTCTCTCAGGGGGAGAACCTTACCTTCCTTGATTTGCGCACGCCTGGCATAGGGAATTAGGGCAAACAATAGAAACTGTGGACTGGTACAAAAAGAGAAACAAAAAGGCCTCAGTGTTAGAATAAAGGAAATGCATTACAAATTCCTGAGTCGCTGGTACCTTACCCCACATATGCTCAGAGAAATCTACCCAACAATGAATGGGGAGTGCTGGAGAGGCTGTGGAGAGGAGGGCACATTACTGCACGTGTGGTGGTCCTGCCCCGGAATCCAGCCCTTTTGGGATGAGGTGTTCACTGAAATTAGTCCTTAAACTCGCTTTTGTGCTCAATCCAAACAATTTACTATACCATGAGCTCCTAAAGACTGATGAGGAAGATAAAATATCACTTACTACTTCTAATGCTTGGCACAGCCAAGGGGCTCATACCTAAGCTTTGGAAGTTGACACATGCACCTACCTTGCAAGAGTGGAAGGCCAGAGTTGGGTATTTGCTCTGACTGGAACGCTTTCACTACAGAAAAATTGGGGAAATTATAACTGATAAACTCATGCAACTCGCATGGGAAGGCAAGGGTATCTGACCCCATAAACTAATACTTAGGGCTAAATGCACTGAAGTCTCTTATTCCCCTATGCCCTCCCCCCTCTTTAAAGTGTTTTTTGTTTGTTTTTTTCCTTCTCTCTTCCCTCTCTGCCCCTCCTTTCCTCCCCCTTCTCTCATCCTACCCCCTGCTTCCCTCCTTTACTCTACTTCTTTCCACTATGGCAATACTAGTATTGTGTTGGTTATAAAATGGAAAAGTAATGAATAACAAGCTCAAGTTGGTGGGTCCACAACCCCACCTTAAAACTTAATTTTAGATGTCTGAAATAAAGAAAATGTAGTTTATTCTGAAATAGTTTGTCAAACATTTTAAATTCACCAATACAGTTGTTTATTTAAGTTACTTTATATCCAACACAGTGTGCAACATGTAACGCATCTCCTAAACTCATATATATAATATTCATACAGTCTGAGCATATTAAATTATATGAATGCAATCTAAATAATTGTAACTTTTAAATTTCAAACTCTTATGCTTTCAACTTCCACAAGATTAAAACTATTTCTCCTTATGTTACCTTTAACACAGACAAAAGTCTATGTGCTGTATCTTGAACTCAGTGTGTGCTAATTAACTTTTAGTTTGGAAATGGTCCTTTCCTGGAAGCTTGTGTGTATTCCATTATAATCTCAGATGGAACGTCCACTCCTCACTACAGGGGGGTGGCCATCTAATTAGGTAATTTTATTACACATTTCCAGGCAGGAAGCTTTTGAAGTGACATACAGTACCTTTCTGTCTAAACAAATTTGTATCCCCTTTTGTTCTTGGAGACGTAAGATCTGTTAGAAGTGAATCTGAGCTTTCAGCAAGGGGGGGGGGGGGATCTGCCACTCACCTATTTCATGGCAATGTCATCAATTAACTAATTGTAAAAGCACAAAACAATATATCAACAGAGAGAAAGAGGAGACTGTCAGGAGAGGAGGGAATGCTGAACAGGCAGCATGAGGATGAGTGGCCTTGTCATTTGGTGAGAGTGGCCGGGAAGCGTTGGGAGCTGTTGTAATTTTTATGTGGATAAATTCGGTTTTCTGGGATCAATGGCCATTATTGTCATAAACTGCTCTGATATATAGTTATGAAGCTCAGCTGTCTATTATTCTGGTTTTTCAATATCAAATGACAATTTAAAAAAACATTGGAATTGAGGACAATGTTTGTAGCAATGGTGTACATATAGTGCAAAGGACACATGGACATTCCTGAGCCTATCTATGTTTACTGTTCAACAAAGGATACCAATAGAACAATGCAAAATTCATTATAGAAGTAAATAGGAAGTTGTTGTTGTTTTTTTTTTTACAAATGACATGCTTTGTCAGAAACACACACACATATGATCATATATCAAATTGATCAGTCACATCATAAGTGACATAGAGGGAACTCATGAACTAATATCTTTTCAAATAAATTGTTAGGCCAATAAAAGGCTTACTATAATTTTGAAGTTGAATACAATGAATTGACTTCTTTTTCAGCGTGTAGTTATTGTGTTCTGTAAATATTTGTTTCTAATTCCCACTTGCATTGCTGTGATAGTGAGTTTCAGTACAGTTATCTTCATTAATGGGACTTCAATTAAATCACATCTTTATAACAAGAATTTCACTGTGTCCCTTCCATCTTCTTTATTGGCGACCAATTTGATACAAGAAGGTGCAACAATTCTGTTTTTATAAAATGTGATTAACAATATCCAAAACTACTTAGAATAATGGAAATTACCCAAAGACAAAACTCGTTCACAATTGTGCGGCTTTACATTTTTGGCAACATTTTTGTGGCTACATTATTGCAATGGAGGAAACCTCATCAATTTGCATATTTCACAATTTACAGCATAAGAACTGTTAAAATCCTGTTTTTAAAGATGAGATAAGTTGCAGCCACTTCCTTGTAATAGAAACCCATAGAGTTCTTCTTGATTTCAGACGTGTAGATCACCAAATGGAAAATTATGCTTTGCTAATCAATATTTGGAAATAATAATAAAATTAAACACTTTTGAAATATTGAAAGTTTCAATATAATTATTGAGGAAATATGCCCAGTATACCAATCCTTCCTTGATACAAATGGCATTCATATTGTTTATCAGCTATCAGGATGGATTACAATAGGTTAATGTCACACATGTAAATGGTGATTTCCCTTATGCACTGTACA
>CAJPDP010426155.1:0-10096 GCA_905336975.1 Bombina variegata variegata
TGAGAGGAAAGATCAGAGCAAACCTTGATTGAAGTGAAATAAATCCAAATTTCTTCAGACACCAAAACTTCACCTCCTCCATGCACCGAAGGCAAAGAGAATGACTGGGGGTTGTGGGAAGGGGAGTGATACTAAACAGCTTAGCTGTGCTGCTCTTTGCCTCCTCCTGCTGGCCAGGAGTGATATTCCCTACAGTAAATTATGACACAGTGGACTCACCATATCTTAGGAAAGAAATGGAAATGTTTGGAAAAATTGAAGGGAAAAAAAATGCAGAGTGGAGTACTCTTACAAATTAAAAGTAATTTTGTTACATTGAAAAAATAACAGTGGGCTAGATTACGAGTGGAGTGCAATACTGCGCTTACGCGATCGGGATATTTGAGCTCCACTCAGTAATACTAGCACATGAAATTGTAATTACAAGCGCGGCACAATGAAAACACAACCTCGCATTCCCCGGAAACCAAGCTCTCATGAGAGCATGCTTCCTTAGGTTCCAATGGAAGCCTCCTTTTTTAAATGCTGACAGCCACAGCAAAACACGTAGCGCAGTGCAGGGGGGAAATCGTGCAGCTTTCGGCAGCAATAAATATATATGTATATGAATATTTAGGTACCTTTTGTTTTCCCCCAAACACCCCACCACCCCCTTACTTTAACCTCTTATAACCGTTTTGTGCAGAATTTTTTCAAAAATAAAAAAGCTCATATTTATATATTATTATGAAGTACTGTCCACTTTATATTGGGTGAAACTTGTTATCTTTAACCAGAGGTCTGACCTCTGGTTAATTGTTCTTAGTGCAAAGTAAAACTGCAAGCTCAAAGTAGCATTAACCAGCCACTTGTAATGGCTGGTTATTTAATCAGTGCCCGTAAATGGGCAAATTTGCCCCTTTACGGGCGCACGTTAAGATAGAGCCTCACTTGTAATCTAGCCCAGTGTGTATAAAAGTATTATACTTGAAATAAAAGTACAGCATATTTAGTAAATAATAAACTAAATTTGCGGTTTAAAAATGTATTTTTTGTTACAATGGAGCTGTAAGAAATCTCTTTTGCAAGTACATGAGAACAGGCAACAACCCCCCTCCAAAAACAAACAAAAAAATGAAGAACAGAAGAAACCATGTATCTAAAAGAGATAAAATAATTTAAAAGCTTACTGCCAAAATGTGTTTTCAGTTATTGACAATGGGGTTCCAGAAAATGTATTGCTCTTGCAAGAGCTTGATTAACTTTTTTCCTGATTTTCAGGTGTCAACTTATCTATAAATGAAGTTATTGTGTATTTTTTGGAGGCAGTAGTTTGCAACACTTGCTTACTTGAAGATACTGCTGGTGGAGAACAGGGAGGTTCATTCAGATCTTTTGTGAGGAACCGAATGCGGCAGTAAACAGGGGCTCGTGCACTTCGGATATTTTCATAGCCAGATTGATTCCTGTAAAAGATCCCCACACAAAGATCTCTGCAAATAAAGATTTTAGAGTGGGGATCTTTTACAAGAATCAATCTGGCTACGAAAATATCCGACGAGCATGAGCCGCTGTTTACTTCCGCATTCGGATCCTCATGAAAGATCCAAAATGTGTATCCCTAGTTGAGAAGCCCTTTATGATGATGCAGCTGTTACAGAAGAAAGAGTGTTTCTTGAATGGAAACATTGGAGGAAAAAGCTACTTGCACTTTAATTACTATTAGGACACCTCTGGCATGCAAGGATGTGTGTTTTGTCATCCTGGAAACATTTGTAAAAGCAAATTTCATATTAGTTAACAGTATTTGCAAATTGTATTTTTCTCAGAAGACATTGCACAGCGCAAATGTTTCCAAATGCTGGATGCCGGTCTCACCATTTTACTGAGAGGATGAAACTCAAAAACAGTAAAGTGCCCAGATTACAGGTAAACACTATTCTGTGATGGAGGAGGGCTTGCATCAAAGCAGAATGTTAGTAGGAATCAAGTCATAATTTTCAATAAAGGTTATGAAGACTAAATCAACTATACCAACAAGATTGAGCCCACAAGCAAAATATACAAACATTTTTACCTGTGATGCCCCTAGAGACAGAAATGCATATGTCTCTTATTTGAGCATTGCAACCTCAGTATTTTCTTAGTAGTTGAATTGCAATGATTTGAGACTACATAAAGTATTATAACTCTTTCATAAAAGTCTTCATGTTATACAGTTTTTAGAAATATTGTAGGTTAAAAAATATATGAACACCATTCCATAAACATATAATTTATTATTGTAAAAGAACATATTCCATACTCCACTTTTTTAAAATTGAAAAAAAAAAAAAACTCTGGGAGAAAAAAAATGTTGCCCCCCCCCACTCAATGTGTCCGTTTCGAAGCCTTCCCATCTATAGCTATGTAAAGTTGTAGAAACCCAGTGTACTCCACAGAGCATTTTGCCAACCGGATGGCATTATAAAGTAGCTGGGTGAGGGCAGTGTAATACTTTCTAATATTAAAACATTTTCTGCCATCCAAAGCACCAATTAATTGCATTATACAATGTAAGATTATTTAATGATAATCTGAGCAATAAACATTGAACAATGTTATTAGCTAATTTTACCTTATTTTTGGCTGCAATTTTAGCAGGGTGGTCAGTAAAATCTGCCCGGGTGGTGAACCCATTTAAAAAGGTCCTGGGGAGAACACTGAATCCCTTATAAGTGAGTTTTGTAACTACTTGAACAACCTGTACTCTGTAAAACTATTTTTACAACCATATGCTCTCTTTTTGTTGTCTGCAAGACAACTGTAAGTCAAGAAGAACAATCTTTTACGTCTTCCAGTGACTTATTCCTGCATTCCTTGTAACATTTACAAATGGCAACTTTGACCCTTCAAACTATAGTTGATGTTGTGGCAGTGTTTCCTTTTTTTTTTCTCTTCTAAAATGTAACATAAAAAGATACCTGCTCCCCTGAATTCTTTAGTTGTGTAAATGTAGACCTTCAGGAATCTAAAACGCAAAAGATCATTTTTTAAATATTCTTTGGGCTAAAACAAAAGAACGGTAAAACAAGCTCTTGAATGTTATTGAAACACTACGGAACCTTTGGCCTAAAGTGAGGTAATGTTCTTAAGATCGCTTTAGGATTTTAGAAAAGATGGTATAGAGTTTCTTAAATGATAATACTTGAACTTCTTCAGTTCTTTTGTTGATGTAACAGCAGCTCTGTATTAACACAACTTTGTAGCAGATTGAAACAGCTTAGCTCCTACAAGAAACATGTAGCACAGAATCCCCTCTGTAGCACAGCCAAGTTTGTTACTTTAATTAGGCTGAATACTTTTTTTTATTACAGCTGAATGCCCATATTTTTAATGATTTTCTTTCTTCAATTAAAATATCAAATCATAATATAAATGTAAAAGTTAAATACTGTATAACCTATACAATCACACATCATTTTATACAGCTAAAACACCAAACTAACATGTTAAGTCACCAAAGTGACCAAAATATTTAAAGGATTATACAACAATCTATTGTGTTTAATAGGCATGGTGTAAGTTCCTTGTATAATCATTTTTATTACTCCAAACATGGTATTTAGTGTATTATGTATAATTATTGACTAACTCCAGAAGCTGGTCTGTGTACTGAAAGATGGCTTGTCCTGTATAGATCTTCTGGGAGTGGTGAATTTACAAAGCAAGGAATCCCAGGGATGGGATGAAAGTCTAAAAAGTAACCAATTAATGGCCAGAACCTGTCTGTCCAAAACAAATTCAGTCCAAGCATCCTTGAATTGAAAAAGGTGGCTTCCAAAAGGAACACTTAGACATCAGCACCATTATTGACATTTTTTTATGTTGGGAAAAATAACCCTTCTGTGTCCTCAGTTTCCAGTCTGCGCTTGTGCATTTTAGTTGTGGGAACAAAAGGACTATCAGGAGGTTGCAGCCATATAGACACAAACTGTCAATCTATTTTAAGAGTGAACTTACAAAAGCTTTAAATGGCAGTATAAACCATAGAAGGCAGCACAAAACTTCCACCATAAATCTGTCAAATTCACACACAATACCTTACTGTTCAAAGCATTATTATTACAACTAGCACATGGAAAAGAAAGAGAGAAGGAAAGGAAGGAGCGCTCAAGGATTTTTAAAGATCCTGCTAAACTCGGTTAATCCCCTAAAGGAAAAACAAAAATTACAGATAGTCAAAAGAAAGAGTTAGCGCTATAAGCACGGAACAACAGGGATTTAGGTACTTACACAAGGTATATAAAAGACTCTAATTTAGGTGGCAGAATGGGCTGAGATAACTGTATATACTATTGGAGGCAGGTATGTACAAAGATAAGGTGAAATTTTAGGATATAATCCAAATATTTAATAATCCATTAGTATCAATATACAATGTAAAACACACAAGGGACGTTTCCCTTCAGAAACAAATAAAAAAGTAATATGCGCAAAATAATGGTAAAAAGCCTCTGAAGGCAATAATTAAACGAGTAGTTGAATCTAATAAAACATAGGCATAAAAGCAAACTAGGTATCTAAACAGTCTTGGTATGCTCCTCAGACTCGGAGGTACTGGGTTATCATAGCCTGTGCGGGAATATAGAGAGTACCTTTACGATAAGCGTTATCCTCAGATATGAACTGGTATAGCAATTTTCTCAGCTTTGGTGCTTAGGTCCGTGACCTGTATACGGCTCTTATTCTGACCCACGTGACTCCTATTAAGTCACTCTGGTCGGCTGAAAGATCGCTTCAAGTAGCGATAAATTAAAAGCAAACTTGTTTAGCAAATTACTTGCGGTAAACTGACTTACAGTAAAATGACACTATATGTCAAAGGTAGTCCAAACACAGTGGGTAATCCTCAGGCTTTAGGAAATTATGTAGATGAACTCTGTGTCCCCTCTTTCTTATTATAGAAAAGGATCCAAGGAGTGTATAGTAGAAGGTAAAAAAAAACAAAAAAAAAGGCTATGCGGTCACACCGGGTGACTAGATAAAGGTAGTTTTTAGAAGTATATAGACTCTATATACTAACAAATGCAACTTTACAGGTGCAATGAGTATTTGCCGGTTGCAGTGAGTATTGTATTAACACCAAGCAGGTGCAGTGTATCCGATTGATGTGTTCACACCAACTTCCTCCATTCCTAGTAGGAACTCCTTTAGGTAGTAAAGTTGGTTTTCTAGAGTAAACAACAAAACAAAGTAGCAAGGTGACAAACTGTCACGGTCAACGCGTTTCGCCCTCAAGCTTTATCAAGACATGTTTGTCTGTGTCACCATGTCTGCCTTTTAAACTCCTCCATTACTTCTGATTGGATACAGGGTTTTTTCAATTTAAGGCGGCATTTTTAATCCCAGAGGCTATTTATGTGGCAAGGTGAAAGTATTTAGTATTACTTTCTAATGCCTATGTAAGTCAATTTTTTTATGTACATTAGAAACATTGGAATATTATTTACATCCATTATACTTAAGACAAATGTATGTAAGAAAAATGCAAAAAACAACAAAAATAACAGCATAAAAGTTTGAACATAAACTGTTTGCCTCTTATGTTTCCTCAATGAAGGATCCAACAGTTATAAGCCCTGCTTAATAGCTAGTCTCTTGCTCCAATAATATATATACTATGAGCTAATTCAAGAAAGATATTGTGTAAGCAAAAGGTCAAAAAAGATATTGTGTAAGTGAAGGTAAAGAAAATACATGAACAGATAATAAAGAGTAGGGTTATAAGAAAAGGGAGACATCTAGGTCAGAGTTCAGTCCTGCTGGGTGTAACGTATCCAATCCATGTTGTAAATCATTTGTGCCTCTAGTTTCAAAAGTTGTCTCTTCTATAAATTATTTTTGGACGTTTTGGGAACACCTCTCATGCATTGACAGGGGAAATCTGGATACACACCTTTATTCACATTTTAGGGAAGTACACAATAACAATCTCAAACACTTTCTGGGGCATAATGAAAATAAAACCCAATTGGAGGGGAGGAAATATGGAGAAGCAACTTTTGAAACTAGAGGCACAAATGATTTACAACATGTATACATTACACCCAGAAAAACTGAACTCAGACCTAGATGTCTCCCCTTTCTTATAACCCTACTCTTTATTATCTGTTCATGTATTTTCTTTACCTTCACTACACAATATCTTTTTTATCTTCACTTACACAATATCTTTCTTGAATTAGCTCATAATATATCTATTATTGGAGCAAGAGACTAGTTATTAAGCAGGGCTTATAACTGTTGGATCATTCATTGAGGAAACATAAGAGGCAAACAGTTTATGTTCCAACTTGTATGCTGTTATTTTTTGCATTTTTTCTTACATACATATTTGTCTTAAGTATAATGGATGTTAATAATCTATACCTATTTCCTATATCCCGACGTTTCTAATGTACATAAAAAATGGACTTACATAGGCATTATAAAGTAATAATGAATACTTCCACTTATCCACATAAATAGCCTCTAGGATTACAAATACCACCTTAAATTGAAAAAACCCTGTATCCAATCAGAAGAATTAGAGGAGTTTAAAAGGCAGGCATGGTGACACAGACAAACATGTCTTGATAAAGCCTGAGGGTGAAATGCATTGACTTTGACAGTTTGTCACCCTGATTCTGTGTTTTGATGTTCACTCTACAAAACCAACTTTACTACCTGGAACGGAGGAAGTTGGTGTGAACACATCAATCTGATACACCGCACCTGCTTGGTGTGAATACAATACTCACTGCAACCGGCAAATACTCATTACACCTGTAAAGTTGCATTTGTTAGTATATAGAGTCTATATACTTCTAAAAACTAACTTTATCTAGTCACCCGGTATGACCACAAAGCCTTTTCACCTTCTACTATACACTCCTAGGATCCCTTTCTATAATAAGAAACAGGGGACACAGAGTTCATCTACATAATTTCCTAAAGCCTAAGGATTACCCACTGTGTTTGGACTACCTTTGACACAGTGTCATTTTACTGCAAGCCAGTTTACCGCAAGTCATTTGCTATAAAAGTTTGCTAAACAAGTTTGCTTTTAATTTATCGCTACTTGCAGCGATCTTTCAGCCGACCATAGTGAGCAATAGGAGTCATGTGGGTCAGAATAAGAGCCGCATCCAGGTCACGGACATAAGCACCAAAGCTGAGGAAACTGCTATACCAGTTCATATCTGAGGAAATCACTTATCTTAAAGGACACGTAAATGTATAAATGATGTACTTAAAAATATCACAAAAATAATATTGTATGCCAAAAAAGTTTGCAAAGATCAGAATTCAAAGTATAAGATATATATACAAAGTGTACAAACTATACTTCCCAGATCCAAATATACATGTAGACTGTGGGTAGGATGCCGCTCTGTGCTCCTGCTCCCAAAAACGACACTAGCATAAAAAACAGAAAAGACAGAGCGCAACCACCTATATACATAAAAGCAGTTTAATCCAAAATCAGCTGGAGATAAAACACATATGGGTGTGCATAAAAAGCATGTACATAAAACAAGTAAAATGCAGGCACAAACAAATCACCACTAGTGTGAGTCCTCCGTATGAGCTATGGAGAAGCTGATCTTTCCCCTGCTCCTCTGTGCGTCCCTCTTTTTTTTATTATTGCCTTCAGAGGCTTTTTACCATTATTTTGCGCATATTACTTTTTTATTTGTTTCTGAAGGGAGACGTCCCTTGTGTGTTTTACATTGCATATTGATACTAATGGATTATTAAATATTTGGATTATATCCTAAGATTTCACCTTATCTTTGTACATACCTGCCTCGAATAGTATATACAGTTATCTCAGCCCATTCTGCCACCTATATTAGAGACTTTTATATACCTTGCGTAAGTACCTAAATCACTGTTGTTCCGTGCTTATAGCGCTAACTCTTTATTTTGACTACATGGAAAAGAAAACCTTTCTGGGCTCAGGGCAAAAGTTATTGTCTTGGTAAATTCTAAAGCCACCATGCAGGATATATATTCCAAAGCCCAAATGATAACACAGTTCTAACCTCTGTGATTTAGTAGAACAAAAACTGGGCAGTCAGGTTCATCTGGATAGAATAGATATGGCCATAAGTGACAGTTTACCATTATGCAGAGGGACATCTCAATGTAATGTTAGATGTGCAGTGCAGGTAACAGCCACAAGCTCTGTATTTCACACCCAAAGAGCAAGTCCTGGTGTCTAGTGGCAGAAAATGAAGGTACAAACAGCTTTCCTGAGGTCACCTGC
Organism: Bombina variegata variegata; assembly: GCA_905336975.1. Taxonomy (NCBI): domain Eukaryota; kingdom Metazoa; phylum Chordata; class Amphibia; order Anura; family Bombinatoridae; genus Bombina; species Bombina variegata. The sequence goes on from CAJPDP010426155.1 coordinate 8,273, forward strand.
ATGAAATTATTCTCTGTATGTGTTTATTACAGAAGAGCCTATGCTAAATCAGTAATTTCATTAAAATTATTATGTTTCACATAGCTTTCCTGGGGAAGCTTTTGAACAGTACTGAACGCAACAGCATGGAACAAATGAAACATCTTGACAAACCTCCAAGTAAGTTTGAAAGAGGAGAAGGTCCTTTGTCATATCATGTTTATGATGAACAGAACTATGAATGTAGGGCCTGTAAAAGGAGCCACCTTTAAGGTAAAAGGGGCTGAGAGTGACAATATCTATCCATCCCCTACTACCACAAGTAAGCAATAGCCTGGGACAGCCCAAACAAATTATGTTTGTCCGACCATTAATATTTTTCATATGATATGAATTTCTCTCGATCACTAATGACAGATCTACTAATGCACTATAAGTTTGGGTGAAGTTTGCCTGAAGCATTTAGATGTATGTTGCCATTCTAACACCTGTTCTACTTTTAGCACATACAATGTAGATCCTGTTGTGGAAAGCATTTGCAATGCCACATTTAGATGGTTTGTTAATAAAGAAGTATTATATTTTATGGTTTAATTCAGATAATTTCTAACACTTGCAAATTAACCCTCTAAGTAAAAATAACAAAAAACACTGTGACCCTATATTTGAATACTTCACTGTTATAACTTCAATTGCATTAAGGACTTAAACAAAACTATATTACCTTTCTCAAAGCTTGCATTAGCGCCTCTATCCAGCAGGACACGAACCATTTCCAGATGTGCAACACTGGCAGCATACATTAATGGAGTCCAACCAAACTGAAAGCAGCACTCCACATTTATTCCTGCAAAGAAAAAAACATGCATTTGCTGTAACATAGTTGGAAATATATGACACTACAGAGGTGGGAATAAAATGTAGTAAGTTTTTTGAGAACCTAAAATATATATATCTATAATATGTAATATACAACATACTTCAAAGGCAAATTCATGTTCACACATACATGGCTGATAATTTCCACTAGTACCAGACTAGTCAAGAAAGCATTGTTCTAATATGTACTAGTAACAAACATTTTATCCGGGAGGTATTAGGAGGTAAGTACTTCATTACATATAAATGGGCATATTTTTATAAGAAACCTGTAAAGTGATGAAAAACATTTTTTTTTTCTTTTTTTTTTTATTATTGAGGTTTGATATAAATTGACAGAAAACCAGTACTTCAAAATAGAATGTTAGTACATAAAGAAAATGAGTCAAATTAATTATCTTACAAAAAATTTAGAAGAAAAGTCATTCTGTTACATCACAGGGTAATATGAATGAATAAAAAATAACCTCACATTTTCAGAATGTAACTAGAGAAAAATAACATTGGTATAAACTATTTCTTTGTTTAACATAAAATTGGTATTAGTCTCAAAGTCAAGGCATCGAGACTCTATATAACATGATCTGTATTAAATCCTACTCATACCTATACATATAGTATTAATATCAAATAAGAAACATGTTCTGTTAAGAGGCCATGTTGGGTTGGGGGAGGGAGGTGAGAAAAAAAAAAAATAAAAAATTAAAGCCCTCCCCTCCACACACCTCCTTTCCCTAATTTGTCTCTTCCCTTTTTGTATTAAAGAACGGGCTGTATTTGTAAATTATTTCTATATATTTTAATAAACTCTAGCCATTTACACTTAAATCTATGTTGCAGGTTTATTCCGTTATTAACACTGTCAAGCTGTTCTATTATATATTGTGAATGGAGTAAAAAAGTTAAGTTATTAATCGTTGGTTCCCTTTTGGATTTCCAGTTTTTCAGAATAAGATACCTCCCTCC
>CAJPDP010426191.1:0-14497 GCA_905336975.1 Bombina variegata variegata
ATATATCTGTGTCTGTGTGTGTGTATATGTGTGTGTGTGTGTATATATATATATATATATATATATGTCTGTCTATATGTCTATATATATATATATATATATATATATATACATATAAACACAAAAATACATATGCACACATATGTAGACATATATAGAAGTGCATTGGAGCCCTTTACTGTCAAGTAGATAAAAATATGTAACAGCATATTTATGCAATATTCATTTTTAATAAAGGTTTAAACTATGTATTTACTGTAAATATTTCACATTCAAATGTTCTGTACATAGGGAAATATGTTCTAAGTATTAATAAATATATATTCCTATATATATCTGTATATATCTATACCTATAAGTATATATATGATATATGAATATATATTGTACCAAAATATCATATGTAGAAATAAATAAATAGAACAAATAGAACAAATTCTGCTATTCTGCTAGCGCACTTGAGAATATGCGTTCGGGTTAGCGTGTGAGTTGGGTAAGCGCAAAAAAGATAACTTTTTACTTTTAACTTGTAATATGAGCGCAACCTGATACACACAAAAAACTTCCTAGCGCAATTACTGTGTCAGTGAAAAGTGCTAAATAGCGCTCCACTCGTAATCTTGCCCATAATGTATATTTGTAAAACCGACCAAATACTAAAATAGCAGGATTTTTTTTTCACTGTAAAGGTACTCATTAATAATGCAATTAAATTGTGAAGTTAAAGGGAAAGGAGTAAATTAAAACAATATAATAATATGTAGGTAGCTATATATTTGTTATATACAAGTAAATTATTTATTCTCAAGTATATAACCATATTTTCCCCCGAAGCAATGTGAAATCATGCATTACTTTTAATATATGCTATTTTACAATTTTATTGTTTTGTATGTCTAGAATTCAGAAGACAATCTTGGCTTTATTGTGCGCTATGGGATCACTGAGCTCATTATTGGCCTCACTAGAAGTAGCTTCTCCTGCTGTTTTAAGTTATTTTTTATTTTTTCAGAAAAAAAATAAAATTAATTGGAAATATGAATATTCTGAACACCAGATTTATATTTGTTGTGCATGAGCTTGAAAACATCATAGTAAAGTCATGTGTATTGTTTCAAACTTTGGACCAGTAATGTTGACACTTGTAAGAGTATTACATCTAAAGCATAAACTTTCCTTTGCATTAGGTGAAATGCATTATGGAATATTGCAATAAATATTATTTAGACAATGGGCCCATTTATCATACTGGGGGCAGACAAAGTTCCACCAGGCATAAGAGTAATCGGCAGCATCCATTTATCATTGCGCAAGTAAATGTTTGCCAATCATCCTGGTAGGATCTGTATGAGATGATTTAACTCCACCGCCATTAAGCTGGCTGAGAGGTTAAGTAGCAACATTGCAGTCTTGCGCTGGCTTGAGCTCCGTAACGTCATCTGCAGCTTAAAGGGATGTTATGTTAAACTGACTTTTTCACTTTTGTAATATAAAGAGCACTAAGCAGTTGCTTATATTTAATAGAAGTAATTGCAATATGTATTATTCATCTATTTACATGGATTTTACATTTTAATATCTTTTACACTACATTTGTGCTTTCTGTCACAGCCCTACAAGAAGGAGGAGGCGTTTGCAGGAAGAATTATCTTAGCCTGATGTCATAGACTAGATAGACTAGATAACAGGGAGTCAGATTTTCTCATGTCTAGAACTTACAGAAGAAAAGGTAGGTTTTGAAAATTCTCTGCTCTTAACTGAGAATTTTTGATTTAAAGGGACACTAAACCTATTTTTTTTTCTTTCATGATTCAGATAGAGCATGCAATTTTAAGCAACTTTCTAATCTAGTCCTATTATCACATTTTCTTCGTTCTCTTCCTATCTTTATTTAAAAAGCAGGAATGTGATGCATAGGAGCCGGCCCATTTTTGGTTTAGAACCTGGGTTATGCTTGCTTATTGGTAAGTAAATAAAAGCCTCCAATAAGCAAGCGCTATCCATGGTGCTGAACCTAAAATGGGCTGGCTGCTAAGATTTACATTCCTGCTTTTAAAATAAAGATAGCAAGACAACGAAGAAAAAATTTTAATAGGAGTAAACTAGAAAGTTGCTTAAAATTTCAAGCTGTATCTGAATCATGAAAGAAAACATTTGGGTTCAGTGTCCCTTTAACATATTTGTTTTTAACACATGGGCACTGTTTAATATCCCTTCAATAAATGGAGGAAAATGTGCAGCATACTACAATGATGCTTCATTAATACCATATGATAAGCAAATGCTCTCCTTGACATTTGTTATGATTATTGTATTTTGACATGCATTGAAGTCTATAAAAATTAGCACATTAATGTTCAAATATGTCAATGTTACATTAAGTAAAAGGAAAATTGACTGTTGTTGGCAAAAAAAATGTCAAATGTTTAGCAAAAATGCAATATTCATATACAATTAATGAATACCCCCACTGTTCATGTACAATGCCCATTCTAAGTGAACATGCTGCTAAGCAGATGTTTAGACACTAAAGATATATCTTTTTTAAAGGCAATAAATCATTAAATAGAAGAGCTACAAAGTCATTAAGTATTACAATTTAAAATATATGTACAAAAACTTACAGTTAAAAGGTGAAAAGTCAGAGTACAAACTCTAAATGCAAAAAAACCTCTACATTTCTGGATGTTAAGGAGTGATGATGAGTGCATTACAGAACTCAATGAAATTAAAGAACACTTCCTTGTGAAATACAGAAATCTCACTGTAAAACGTGCCTTTGTAGACAATGTCATGTGCCCTGTAGTGTAGATACAGTATATCTTTACAGATAATCTCAAATAAAACATGTTTTGATTACATTTATTAACTGAGGAAGGCACTCAAATTTCCAATCATCTTGGACACAGGGAACTTTACTTTAGCAACTAGGTTGGCCATCATTTGAGGAGGAGGTCATCTTTTGTACAGATTTCTATATTCATGTTTATTGGTACAAAGTTAAAGTGTCTTTTCATAATGAACTAGATCTAGTCTTTAGTTAATAAAGAAATATGTTAGCATCTGCAATCATTTTACGAATGATAATGAGAAAAACAGACATCAACATAGAAATAGAAATATTCAAAACCATGATGCCATCAATGTTACGCAATCAATTAACCACTTAGCCATATAAGGATAACACAGCAAATCTCAGCTCAGTATGCACTACAGCAATGGATTCTGGGTATCAACATGCAATGAGGGTAGAAATGTAGATGTTACAACTTGGTAGTGGGAGTAAGGGCATTACTTTTCTGAAATCGGCAGTAGCTTTACATTGCTCTTGCTAGTACATATACTTCTAGAATAACGTTTAGAAAGTGACATTCTGTAAATGCAATGTACAGTATTTGGCGCAGTTTGATGCTTAATATTACTTAAGGGCTGATGCTCTACCTGGTAGTTATAACCCTTTAACCAATTACAGTACCTACTTTAGACTTACACTCTATAATAAAGACACGTACACAGAGAGCTGGGTATAAGACCATATCATGGTCATGTTTATTTAACTCTTAAAATAAACCCGACAACTGAAGTCATAACTATAAATATTAACTTGTGGCGGCATCCGAGGCCTAGCAAAGTATTAACTCCATATGACTAGAGGTCAAGGCCAGGTGTTACTGGAATTATAAAAGTAAAAGGGAGGCCCCAAAATGAGGCTCCACCCCATTCCATCTAGGAGGCGCAAATGTTCTAAAGGATCTTCAGCCAGCAGTCCCGCGGGGTGGGGGACCCCCAGGTCACGACCTGGGGACATCCCCCGGCTCATTAGCCCGACTGTCACCCCTAGAGACTCTACCCTCAGATATTTATGGCCACGACCTCTCGCCATAAGACAGGGTACGTCAGGAAAGATAGCATCTTGCCGCCACCAACTAAATATGAGTAAGTAAGGTCCTCTTGAAGTCCACCAGGAAGATTACCAGCCCCTCCTTGGACAGGTGTACTCCATCTGGCCGATAAAGTTGTTTCCTGCTGACTGAAATCCCTTCATGTCAGACCACAAAACCGCCTGCTGCCATGACTGCTCTACCCAGCTCTCTGTTGACCTTCTTCCTGACTCTATAGGCTGTCTTGGGCGTAGGGAAGAACCTCCACTGCAACCGAGGGACAATGTTGGACCAACCCAACCTCACCCCCAGAAAAGTGGCGCAGATCCATCTCACATCAGACCTCATGATATTAATTAGGTCTAACGCCGATGTGCAACCTAAATCATTGCCTCCCATATGGAGAAGGAGAAGGATAATATGGGGCTGGCCCCATTTGCGTCTGGCATCTTGAAGGAGGGCAGGCAAACCATTCCACTGTAAGCCTCTGCGGCCCAACCATCTCACCGAGGCCCTCGTCACCAAAAACCCCAGCTGTTACCCATCAGGATGGGAGATAGCCCGCAAAGCTGCCCAGTGCACGTAAGAGTGCCCTACTATCCATACTCACGTAGGGCCCCTAGTAATGCATAAAACAGATTAGAATAGTTACCAACTAGAACACCAACTCATCAAGGACAACTCGTTCAACATGCAACAGAACCCACACCCTTAATCCTCTGCTGGGGGACGAACATACAATCTCTAATGCTGGCACTTCCATCTGCCTAACTTTTGAAAAGTTTCTGTCCCCCACCCTAACGCTGCAGTGTTGGTGGCAGCTCATATGCAAAATGAGTGTGGAGTGATTCTGCAGTCTCCCATACCCACTGAGGTTACTGCTCTCCTCAGAACTGCGGCAAACTCATCGACATGCACTAGGAATTGCAATTGCGCAGGTGCACGCAGTGCCACGTATGCCCTGGATAGATATACTGGGAAAATACTGGGCAAGTCTCTGAAGATGAAGGGCTCAGGGTCACCCATGCCCCTTTCCCATCCTGATCCGTCTTCGAACTCAGGATGAACAAAGCATGTTATCCCTCGTCCACTTGACATGTGAAATTTGTATCCCTGTCCCGACCGCCCGTTTGGAGGCAGCAACCAGCTCTCCCGGCCTAAAAGCGCCATAAAATGCTAAGGAAAAGGAACAGCAAAACATGACCCTCTTGTAGGCGTCTGTGCACACTGACTCCAGAGCACCAAGCAGTTTGGATAGCCTCTGCAATGTGACCGGTTTGTGTGCATCTACGGACCTCCATTCTAACTTGCCAAGCCTTTGACAACCTGCCTCACCATGAAACCTTTAGTGACATTGGGGTATTCCAGGAGGTTACGAAAGATGGATATTGCTGCTAGTTTACCTGACACTTCTCAATTTGTGACCCTCTGCCTGTTTATACTATCAAGCCATTCTAGAAACAATGCTCAAGGAACTTCCACTGAGGCTGTGCCGTGTGCTAAGGAGAAGCCCTCCAACTCTCCCCAGTGTTGGGAGTAGGCTTTCCATGTGTTCAGGGCCAGTGATGCACGTAGTAGGTGCTGTATGGAATTCCATGCCCTGCCAACTGCCAAATAGAAGGGGGACAGGGTAAGCCGTTCACTGATGCATTGGGAGCTAACCTACAGAACTGTTCCCATTGAAATCTGGATAAGGCGTCCACCAAGGTGTTATTCACCCCTGGGACATGCCTCACCGTTAATTGGATGTTATACTGTAAACATCTCAGGACTAGGTGACGTGTGTATCTAACTACAATTGGCGAAGAAGCCGACAGTCTGTTAATTGAAAAGACGACTCTAGCGTTGTCAGTCCAAAATACAATGAACCTGTTCCTCACAGCTCAACTGCTACGACTATAGGAAAGAGCTCTAATAGCGTTAAATTCCTAGTCAGCCCCGTCTGGACCCACGCCAATGGCTATGGTTCAACGCTCTATTTTCCTTCTAGATAATCTCCTTGGCAAAATCCCCCGGCTGCATGCTTGCGGGGAATGCCATAGCAATGTCCCATTGAAGTTAAGGAGAAATTGTTCCCATACTCGCAGATCCGCGCGCATTTCGTCTGACACTGTAATCAATCATGTTCACTGTTGGGCGGTCAGCTTAGCTTCCATCTTCCTATTGAACACACGCCCCATGGGTATAACCTTGAACATAAAATTAAGAAGACCCAGTATTGATTGCAATTCTTTAACGGTCAAGCTTGATGTCGCAGCCACTCTCTGAACTGCAGCAAGCATCGTCCTCACCTTTTCCACTGGGAGGCGACATAGTCTTGCAGCAGTGTCTATTTCGATGCCCAAGAATGTTAACCTGGTGCATGGCCCCTGTATCTTATCTTCTGTGAGGGGTACCCCAAATTCTGCCATCAATTCCCTCATTACCGCCATGAGTCTAACGCATTCCTGGGAATCAGCGTTGCCCACCAGCAGGAACTCATCCAAGTAATGGGCCACCACGCCCCCTCCCGCTGCTGGGACTATCGCCCATTGCAGGAATGTGCTAAAAGCCTCAAAATAGGCGCATGATATTGAGCACCCCATTGGAAGGCATTTGTCAACATAATATTGCCCCTTAAATTTGCACCCCATCAGGCTGAACGATGTGGCGTGTATGGGAAGTAATCTGAAGGCTGACTCAATGTCAAGCTTGGCTAATAACGCACGTAGACCCGCTCCCCGAACTAACACTAACTCCTTGTCAAATGACTGATATTTAACTGAACTAACCTCCGGGTCAATTGAGTCATTCACTGAACCGCCTTTCGAGTAGTATAAATGCTGGATCAGCCTGAATTTCCCTGGATCCATTTTAGGGACCACCCCCAATGGGGAAATCACCAAAGAAGGAAGGGCCGGCTCTCCAAATGGGCCCGTGAACCGACAAAAGGAAATTTATTTAGCCAGCTTAGCTCTAACTTTCCACAGCATCTCGTATGCTGACTTTAAATTTCTGTGCGAGGGAGACCCCAGCAATGCCCCTTGCGCGGGGATTCTGAACGCCAACCCGATAGCCTCTATGAGCAGGACAGCAGCCTCCCTATTCGGGTAGGCCATCAGCCAGGACCTAATTGCGTCCAGCTTCAGCGGCTTTGGGGCCCTTCTGGTTAGCTCCCCTTTTTGATGTCCCCAATTTGCACTACCCTCTTTCCTCTTGGGACAGTCCGAGCCCGGGTGCTGTCTGCCACAGTACATGCAGGCATGATGAAAAGAGCAAGAATCCCCTTTATCACACTGCTTCTCATTGTACCGCCAGCATTCCCTGCCCCTGCGTTTGACCAGGCAATGTTGCTTGGTGAACCCTGCGTGTGCGGGGAGGCCCACTGAAGGACCCTTTTCTGGGCCAAGTTGAGACCACAGGTCCAAGTCCTTAACCCCAAAATTAGGGACGGGGTTGCCCACCATCTTATGCCTAAACTCACTGTCATAGGCTCTCCCCATCCCTTCGTCAAATCTGTTATATATGTACTCGATAATCTCAGCATATTTAATGACATCTACCACCGACTCAGGTCGGTATAGCAGGAAGAGAAAACGCTAAAACAGCACCTCCATTCCTCAGATGTGTCTTTTTGGGGCCCGTCCCGTCCTTACTCTGGTTACGGTCCGCCACTAGCAATTTCAGCATTCTAAACATGAGCCTCTGACCTTTGAAGTTAAGACCTAGCTTCTTGCCCCATCAGAATTTGAATCAGTGCTAGAATCCCCACTAAATGTGTGCGTGAGGTGCATCAAGGATGTTTCACCAGCTGCAGAGGTGAAAGGGCCCCCAGTTGCTGCCGCTGGTCTCAACGTCCCTTCTCCTGGCACGTCCATTGCAACTGATTCTGCTCTGCCTGACATCTATGCCTCTCCTGAGGGGTTCATGATATCCTGTGAAGGAGAGAGAGATAGAGGGGAATATCCAGGCCAGCCACAAATGAACCCCTGCTGCGCCCATGGGAGGGGGTAGACATTATAGGCCCATCATACAGTGCCATCCCACTCATCCCCCACAACATCCCCTTCCAACTCAATCTCACTCATTACCTCCTCTGTGCTCTGCTGGTTCTGTGGCCTAGGGCCTTTTGCTAAAGCCTTGCACGGCATCGATACTGCCCTTTTTATGAGTTTCATATCCTGCACCATGCTTATGTGCCACCCCACTACACCCAGATGCCACACCAAACTGATCCGCTCTTGCTGTTCCCCTATAAGATCCAGTCTTGCATACACCCCTGGCCCTAATGGACATTGCGCCCCTTTGATGACCCATATCACTGCCACGCCCTCTTTTCAATAGCACAACTCTGCCGCCTTTTATGGCCTTTGCAGGGTACTGCGCAGTGGAGCTGCTGTTGCTGGATACCCCCACTCACCTGTGGACAGGGCACCGCTGGGCCTCTTCTGCACCGCCGTTGCTCTCACCACCGATCTTGATCTTCGCGCGTCACTTCCGGAAGTGACATCATGCCCATCAGGCCTCAGGGGCGTGGGACTGGAAGGGGGAGCACCCGGCGCTGGGCCACAATTGGGGCCTTCGTTTGTAGCTTGGATCTGCTATAAATGGCCTAACGGTGATGGCGCTTCAGGGCCCCGGATGCTGAGGGACCTAACCTGGAATAGGCCCACAACAATAGACACGGCCCCCTGAAAAAGTCCAGAGGATGCGAGGGCCCCCCACATCCACCTCCAATGCCCTCTCTAAGCTAGGGGCTGGCTCCACCCCCCTACGTTCCTCAGGCCCCACTACCATGCCAGTACTGGGCCCCGGGGACACATCGACAGGGGGAGGTGGGACAGTGGGTGGATTAGTCCTTGGGGGGAGAGCGGAGGATACAGGCCTGTCCTTGGTGGGTGTTGGGGGCACAAAATCCACAATCTCTTCCTCCTGTCGCCACTTAGGTGCAGCCCTGCATGTAGATGCCACAGCCTCATTCCTGAAGCGTTGAGATAATGCAGCACTCCTCTTGGCTTGAGACATCACCATTAGGGATGACGAAGAACCATGAAAGACTTTGATAGAAACTTTCTTCGTTGAAAATCCCAGGAAGAAGAGGCCGGATCCTTCTAGAACTACCCTTAGAACTGGTGAGTCTAAGCCTTCCCTTTACTTTGCAACATTGTTGCTATCACATTAAACCAGGGATTTTCACTACCTAGGATTGCACAGGCCCTTAATTCCGTTACAGGAGACCTTGCTACCCTACACTCCCATTATAAATGGAACTTTTTAAAATCTTACAGTGTGTCTATCTTAGTGTGTAAATAAGAGGATCTTTTACTTGTACAAACCAGTTGCATTTAGCATTAAACAATCTTATTATGATATCCAAAGCAGGTCATAAAAATACTACATAGCTATCTTGTCAATTTAAATTGAGAGTTGACAAAAATAAGTAATAAAAATTCCTAGCAAAAGTAAAAATAATATATTCTCAATTCAACAGAAAAGCTTTGTTTCTACTTGATCAAATGCTCTGTGCAATTGTAAATGTCATAATTGTCAATGTCTCAGTTAAAAACAGTATATTAAAATAAATAGGTCCAACAATTGAATCCCTACTTCAAAGATATGTCAGATGAGAATTGATAGCCATGTAATTCTCATCAGGCCTGGCTGACTGTGTTGAAGCCAGCAGATATCTATGTACAGATATTTTTATGCATTTTAAAAAACATATTGTGCAGTTAAGTGGTTACTAAAAAGTTTAGTTAGTAAACATTTTATAGCAAATATGTACTAAAAATGTCTTTCATGCTATTAGTTTTGTCACTTAGTCATATCATTTGTTTTATTTGCCTTTTAAGAAAATGCTTAAAATAACCCCTGATTTTAGTACAAACTAAGCCACCTAAGGATTTTTTATTGTCATGAGCATCAAAATCAAACTACATTGTAATAAATCAAGCTTCAGTGGAAGCTAATTAAGAACTCCATTCAAATCCATTAAAGTATGCCAACATTTTTATTAATTTAGGTGTTTTTTGGTTTTGGTTTCTGTATCTAGGAAGTTCTTTTTGAATCAATTAAAGGGATATAAAACCCAAAAATGTTTTTTTGTGATTCAGACAGAGCATACATTATAAAAAAAAGTTTCCAATTTACTTCTATTATCCAATTTGCTTTGTTCCCATTGTATTCTGTAGACAGGGGCGAAACTACAGGGGGTGCAGAGGTCGCAATTGCCCTTCTTAGATTCTTGCACCTGAGCCCTGTGGTTTCTAGTTACGCCTCTGTCTGGAGCACTACATGGCAGGAAATAGTGCTACCATCTAGTGCTTATGCAAATTGATTACATTCTTGCAAAACCGCTGCCATATAGTGCTCCAGAAATGGGCCGGCTCCTAAGCATAAGTCCCTGCTTTTCAACAAAAGATACCAAGAGAACGAAGAAAATGGATAATAAAATTAAATTAGAAAATTGTTTAAAATCGCAAGCTCTATCTGAATCATGAAATAAAATGTGTGGGTTTCATATCCCTTTAAGCCACATACATTACAAATTTGCAATAACAGTAAAATCTAATTAAACACCCCAAAAAAACGTAAGAAACTTTTTGTTTGTTTTTTTCTGCTGGCTTTTAAATAGGTTTTTACAGATCTTTACAGAAGAAAAAAAAAAGTGAAAGAAAAACCATATGGATAATTTATTCCGCATTGTTGACGACTGTCTACTGTGAAGAAAATCAGTTTTTTTGTTTTTCATCTAACAAATAAAATGAATTCATAATGTGTGCATTAAACAAATTAATAGAAATTTGTGAATTTTTCCAAGGTAATTTTTTAGAAGACAAAAGCTAAATATCATTAATAAATAAACATTACGATTTTTGTATTTAATTGTGCAGAGGTTTTATAGTTCTTTTATTTTAATTTATTTTTTATATTGAGATTTTTTAACAAGACAAATAAGGATACACATGAAAATAAAACATAGATTCATCACTAAGTGCTTCATATGGAAAACAGTTACATATCACTGATATAGGTCATAAAATATATATATCGAATTTGCAGTCAAATAAATGGCCATATACCATATACCTTTGAACCCCTAAAAATATTTTTATGAATAATTGTTATTAAATAGTATTTATATGAGGGTAGCAGTGTAAAGTACTCATGTTGTGTCTGGTGCAACTTTTTTTTTATACCTAACTTTTTTTTTATACCTATACTCAAGGCTGACGCATGGTATATTCGATTGTGCTCTCGCGTTTGTGCTTACTTTCAACTTGTAATTCGAGCGCTCTCTCTTTCACATGCAAAATGCTAAAAAAAACTAATATAAAAGTTAGTGCATCACTTGTAATCTAGCTTTTTTAAAGTAGGGGGGGAGAATTGTGCAGTTTGGACCGCTAATGGACACAAAAAAGGCTCTAACAATATTAAAACAGCGAAACTAAAAAAATACTTCAGATTAGCAGATAAACAAACAGTTATTTTTATTTATATGTAGATGGGGAGAGTAAATCATCAAATCCCTATATAAATGGAGATGGTGCAGACCATTAGACACAAATATATCAAGAAAAAAGACAGTTATATTCATAACTACCTTTGGGTTTTGAGCTGTAGGTCTAATGAGTGTCGGGCTAGTGCATCAGCGATAAGTGTTAGGTTTTTATTTAAGAGCACTCCATTAAAGTCTATGAGGAGAAGAAGTTAATGCAGTCACAATCGGGTTTTGGTCAGTCGCAAACAATTTACTTGCAATACAAATTGAACTAGCTGTAGGTAGAATAGCTTAAGAAATTATACTATAAGGTTAACTTCCAATGATCCCTCCATTCTATATGTACCATGTTGCCTGTTTGAGGAAGAAAACAAAAAATAAAAAAACAAAACAAACTAAAAAAAAAAACACACACATACAATCCAGGTCCTGGTCAACAGTCAAGTCGTATTCCTTAGATGGAGAGGACAGACCTATTTTTCTCCCTTGACTTATATAAAGCTAAAGCATGAGTAAGCCTGCAGCAGGGCTGGCTAGATCGATCACCCCAACACTAGCTTGTTCAGGGGAGTTTGACATGCCCTGCTCTTGCGCAACTGGTTGTGAAAGAGCAGATTATTGTAAAATAAACGTATTAAACCTACACAAAGGCAATGCAGGCATAGTGAAATGAAAACATGGCAACTGTATTAATGATGACTCTAATTAGAAAGCAAAAAAGTCCAAATGTAGACCAGCAATCAGGTAGTTCCCTCTATTGAGATGGTGAACGTAGAAAAAGCCAGCGACATCCAGCTGGTAAAATACAGCAAAGTAGACATTCCACAGCACCATATAATCTTTTTATATGTCTGTTTGTATGCTTCAATTAAGTAACTAAAAAGAGTATATGGTGCTGTGGAGTGTCACTTTGCTCTAATTAGAAAGCAAGATTTTCCACTTAACCGTTAATATTTTGTCTATCATTTACAATTACACCTTTATATCAAAATTATTAAAAGCTCCAGACACGTAAGTGCAATTATAAATCAACATTTAGATAATATTGTTTGTTGTGTACATGTTTCATAATTCAAATGTTTGATTTGAGCTTGTGAAAACTATAAAAAAATATTTTCAGTTTGGAATAACATGTGTTAAATGGACATGAAACCTTATTTTTTTTTCAGGATTCATATAGAACATATAGGACTAGATTACGAGTGGAGCGATATCATTAGTACGAGGAACGTAAATGCGATTGTGAGATTGTGGTGTTCTTTACACTCAAATCCATATTACAAGTGGCATGCTGTTAAAATTACTGTGAATTAATTTGCACAAAATAGCGGTAATTTAGCTCCCCATATTTTCAATGGGTAGCATGGAGCGGTTATTAGAGTAGGGGCTTATGTCGATTCGAGTTAGCACACGAGTAGAGTGTTAAGATATTTTCATTTTGGCTTTTTGCGCACTTCGGGTTACCGCCGGAGCAATAACTTTTTACTTTCAACTCGTTACACCAGCGCAACCCGACTCAAAAACTATACACCTTCTAAGAATAACCCAATCTCCCAAAAATAAAAAAAAGTAATTAAGAAAATACCTTAAATGGGCATTTAGCTCTTTTGCTGCCCAGAGATAAAAAAATAAAACCCCTATTCTAAAAAAAAAAACACCCCAAAAAAAACTAACACTAAATCCCAAGATGGAGATCTGAAGATGGATGAAGAGCACCGCAGCCGGGATAAAGATTAGAAGATGGACCGCCGCTAGGATGAAGAAGTACCATCGCTGAGATGAAGAAGGAGCGCTGCCCAGCCAAATGCCCTTTTAAGGGAACTTTTTAGAGTAGTTTTTTTAGATTGTTTTTTTGTTTTTTTGTTTTTTGTTTGTGGGGTTAATGTTAGAAGGTGTATGTTTTTTTCCACAAAAAGAGCTGGTTCACTTTAGAACAATGCCCTACAAAAGGGGGGGGGGGGTTTAATGGCTATTTGTAGTTTAGTTTCAGAATTATTTTTTTTAGGGGGGGGTTGGGGGGTTAGAATAGGCATAACTCTTTCTTTATTTTTAGTAATGTGTTTGTTATTTTTTGTAATGGTATGTTTTTTCATTTTTGGTAATGTAAGGTTTTATTTTTACAGTAATGTTAGTTTTTTGTTATTAACAGTAAATAATGTTAGTTTTTTTTATTTTTTGTAATGTTATTTTTTTTTTATGAAGTGTTAGTTTTTTTTTATTTTGTGTAATATTAGGTTCTTTTTTTAATAGTGATGGTAGGTTTTTAGTTTTAAAAGGTAAGGTTAGATTTTGTTTTACTTTCATGGGTAAGTTTTATTTTTTTAAAGGTAGCTAGTTTTTTTTTGGTATTGGTAGAGTAAGTCTATTATGGGTTAACTTAGGTGGTGTTAGGTTAGGGGATTTAGATGTTAGTGGGTTAATTTAGATTGGGGGGCTGGGGGGTTAGGGGTTAATAGTGTAGAAGCTTACTTTGCGGTGAGGGGGTGGTGTATAGGGATTGATAGTGTAAAGAGGTAGTTTGCGATGTGGGAGGGTCGCAGTTTAGTGGTTCAAAGTGTAGTTTAGTGCAACTGTTTCCTTCAAACTCTTTATGTGACCTAAAAGGTTTGAGCGGTAAATGCAATTGCATTTGATCGATCGCATTTACTTTTAACTTGTAATATAAGCACACAATGCTACCCATAGAAAATATGGGGAGCTAAATTATCACTATTTCGTGCAAATTAAAAGGACACTCAAGTCAAAATTAAAGTTTCATGATTCAGATAGAGGATGCAGTTTTAAACACCTTTCCCACTTACTTCCATCAACAAAAGGTTGATTTTTATATTTACACGTTTTGAGTAGTGATGTCGCGAATAGTTCGCCGGCGAATAGTTCCCGGCGAACATAGCTTGTTCGCGCTCGCTGTGTTCGATCCGCCCCCTATTCGTCATCATTGAGTAAACTTTGACCATGTATCTCACAGTCTGCAGATACATTTCAGCCAATCAGTAGCAGACACTCCCTCCCAGACCCTCCCAGCTCCTGGACAGCAGCCATTTTAGATTCATTCTGATCCTGCATTCTTAGTGAGAGGAGGGATAGTGTAGCTGCTGCTGATTTTATAGGGAAATTCATAGCTAGGCTAGTGTAT
>CAJPDP010426245.1:282-10467 GCA_905336975.1 Bombina variegata variegata
AGACCAGTAAATGA
This sequence comes from Bombina variegata variegata, assembly GCA_905336975.1. Lineage (NCBI taxonomy): Eukaryota > Metazoa > Chordata > Amphibia > Anura > Bombinatoridae > Bombina > Bombina variegata. Next base: position 297 of record CAJPDP010426245.1, read on the forward strand.
TCAGGGCAGGCAAATGAAGGATCAGGACAGGCAGAATAGGTGCAGTACAGACAGACCAATTAACTATCTGGACAGGCAACACATTCAAGTGAAGGATCAGGACAGGTAGCACAGGTGCAGCACAAACAGACCAGTGAATGATCAGGACAGGTGCAGCACAGACAAGTGAAGGATCAGGACAGGTGCAGCACAGACCAGTGAAGGGTCAGGACAGGTAACACAGACAGACCAGTGAATGATCAGGGTAGGCAGCAAATGTTCAGCAGAGACATGTGAATGAGCAGGGCAGGCAGCACAGACAAACCAGTGAATCATCAGGGTAGGCAGCATAGGTGCAGTAGAGACATGTGAATGAACAGGACAGGCAGAAAAGACAGACAAGTGAAGGATCAGGACAGGCAGCACAGACCAGTGAATGATAAGGACAGGTAGTAAAGTCAAGTGAAGGATCAGGACAGGCAGCAAAGACAGATAAGTGAAGGATCAGAACAGGCAGTGCAGACAAGTGGAGGATCATGGCAGGCAGCACAGACAAGTTTAGGATCATGGCAGGCAGCGCAGACAAGTAAAGGATCAGGGCAGGCAGCGCAGACAAGTGAATGATCAGGGCTGGCAGCAAAGACAGACAAGTCAAAGGGGGAGGACCTTCAGCACAGGTTCTGCTCAATAAGATGAGGCAAGGATCAGGGACAGGCAGCACAAGTTCGACACAGAAGAAAAAATAAAGGGTCAGGCAGACTACACAGTTTTATATCAGTAGGCCAGTATATCAGTAGGCCAAAATGTCGTACTAGCGCAAATACAGTTGCAGATTCAGAAGTAAACACTACAACCAAGCATAGGACAAAGGAACAATAAACAGGGTATCTGGTTTGTATTGTGCCTTTGAAGAGCCTACCTTATGTCACATTCATGTTATTATTATTTTTATCTAACAGACAAGGAGCCCACAAGCTACGTTCTGATATTTAGCTAAAAACAGCTTCAGCATTAAAGTGGTTAAATTAACATCATAACAACAATCTGCAAAATGTATCTAAGGTGGACATAAAGGTCTGCAATGGAGTTAAATTTGCACATATCTTGTTTTGTTCCTTCCCAGAACACTAAGGGCTAGATTACAAGCAGAGCACTAATTTAAATTTGCCTGTTTACAGGCGCGCATTAAATAACTCTAAAACTTTAAAGTACTTGTAAGTACCAATTGGCGCTCAGAAAATTAAACAGAGATCAGATCTCTGGTTAATTTTCTAAATGTCCCCCAATTGCCCCCAAATTTAAAGTGACTGTAAAGTATGACGAATGTGTGCCCGGTTTTTAAAAATCCTATTAAATACAGGGGCACTTTCATTCATCAAACATTTCACTCGTTTTGTTAAAATACTTACCTTTTATTCTTGAAAGTCGCTCCAGCGCTTCCCCTGCCCGTCACAAGTCTCTTCATATGTCAAAAATGACAAATTCGGCTTCCTCCAAATCACGGCTTGGCCTCAGGCAATGTTTGCTCTGGGGGGGAAGCCGGATTCGTCATTGCTGACGTATGAAGAGACGTGCGGGGGAAGCGCTGAAGTGACTTTCAAGAATAAAAGGTAAGTATTTTAACAAAACGAGTGAAATGTAAAGTTTGATTAATGAAAGTGCCCCTGTTTTTAATAGGATTTTTAAAAAACAGGCACACATTCGTCAAACTTTACATTCACTTTAAGAGGCTTTTAGTTTTGTTTTGTTTTTAAATAAAAAAACAACTGCACAAAGCAGTTTTTAGGAGTTAAAAGTGGCAGGTGTGGGGTTTTAGAAAAAAAAAAAACGGCACTAAAAAGTGCCTATACATTGCTGTCTATGGGAACTGTGGGGTTCCTGTAAATATATATGTATATGCTTAAATACATATATATTTATGTGTTAATATGTGTATATAAACATATTAACACATAAATATATATGTATATATAATCATATTCATATATATTTAAAATTGCTGCACATTGCTGCAGGAATTACCCCATTCTCTGCGTTTTGGTTCTGTGCATGAGAACGAGTCTCCCATTGGAGCCCATGAAAGCGTGCTCTAGTGAGCGCAATGCTTCTGTGCAATTGTCACATTTGCATTGCACCTAACTTGTAATAGCAGCACACATTTGGGTGCGCTGGTATCACAAAGTGGAGCACAAATATCGATTTAGCGAAATATATTTTGCGCTCCACTTATAATCTGGCCCTTTATGTCTTATAATAGCATACAGATTGAAACTGTGCTGGTTTTAGTAGAAACAGTAATTTTTTTAAAAAAGGTCTGCAATCTGTAGGTTGACGATAAATAATGTACATTCATTCCAATTAGTTCAAGATCTCATTTTGTGTCTGCAAATCAGGAAACTTGGATATAGTTATGGGAAATATCACAGTCTATTTAACCAGATTTCTTCATTTCAAAATGTTATTACAAATAGAATATTCCTGTTCTAAAACACCAATAGTGACACACTGTAGCTTATGGTTTCTATAACACCTACACCTGTCTGCTTTGAACTGAGATATGACCACCAACATCTGCCAGTGAATGCCATATGGTAATAATCTGCACCCATTAACAAGCTAAGTTATATTTGTGCCATTGACCTCCAGGTTACGAGCTCTGCAGTCCATGAACTAGTCAGTATTTTTTTCTGCTTAGTTTGATTGTTTATGAGTTCTTCTTTTCAGTTTACAGTCTGAATAACATCTGCAACCAATTTGATTGCAAAAAGAAATGAAAATTACACATTCAATCTTCGTATTTACCCACTATTATGTGAACAATTGTCCCATGTGACTCCTCTGTGTTATCAACAGTATGTACCTGAATTGCAATGATTTCGATTTTACAAAAACATGATTAAAAACTTTGAAGAAATGTAATTTATTAAAATATGTTTTAATATGAAGATGACATAGTTTACTATTTAAATGTTTTCTTAAATTATACAAGATGGTAATTGACATAAAGGCTTAATACTTAAAGGTTCATTATGAGTAATAAACTCAGAATATACTTAATTTAAAAATTATATGTCTATGCCTTTGCTCCCTAGATTTTATTTTGTTATTGGGGGTCATAGTGTCTAGGGTGTTTGCAATAGGAAATTCATGGTAAGGGACTGTTTTTAATGAGAGGTTTACTTAGGGAAATTTATTTTCTGGGGGTGGGTTCTTTATATTTTGTAGAAGATTGGGGGGGGTTTGCAGTTAGTAATTGTTATGCCGGTGTCTTAGAGTGTCTCATTGCAATGCGAGATACAGTAAGGCTTACTTGTAAGGGTTACATTTTGTTGGTTGATCTGGCGGTGGTTTCTTTTTGGTTTAACTCATGGTGGGTGATCTAAGGGGTCTTGGTAAGCGTTAAAAGTTGTGGTAGTTTTTATTTTCTTTTTAAAAAAAATTAATATTTTTACTTTTTTAGTCCTTTAGTATTCATGCAACCTTTAAACAAAACTCCTAAAGGAAGCTTTGGGGAAGAAAATGGACAGCACACAGAATGGTAGCAACACCGGGAAGATACTATTCATAAACTTATGTGGTGACTCTTAGAAAAAACATATTCTACATGTCACAATCTATCTATACCTTGCAATCACATTCATTTGGGATATTGTCATTGCTGTATCAGTCCCCTGTTGCCATAGGCGGCTCTATTAGTAGGCCCCATAGGCGACTGCCTAAGGCCTTGCTTATGATGAGGCTTCATACAGGGACATAGGAAAACAATGTGTACTTTTTTGTTTTAGCCCACTGACAGTTTTCTTTTAGCTGTATAGCGGCCCTGCTCACAAGCTACTGAATATTGTAACCATCACAGCCTCTTTTCACAAACACAAGTTCTCTGGCTGTCAAGTAGAGGTTCCTCCCTTTCCTCTACCTTCTACCTGCCCTAGAGCAATTCTGTCAGCCTCAGTGTAATCAGGAGGCAGGGTAACATAGGCAGCAAGAAACATGCAAGGGGGGCAAGGGGGCTACACGCTCCTACACGTTATTGTCAAGTCCCTCCTAGGCTACCTACCTGCAGGTCACTGCTGGACATCGTTTTTTAACACCTTTGCAACCAGAAGTAAGCTGCTAGCAATATTTTTTATACTCTTTCTCCCCTCTCACTATCTTACCACTCTCTCTCTTTACTGTCTTCTCTCTCTCTCTCTCTCTCTCTCTCTCTCTCTCTCTTTCTTTCTCTCTTCTCTTCCTCATCTGTCTCCTCCTCTATCCTCTTCTCTCTCTGCTGCTCTCTGTCTTCCTCTTCCCTCTTTAATTTCTTCTTAGTTTTCCATCTCTCAATCCCTCACTCTCTCCTTTCTCTTTCCTATTCTTTCTCACCTTGTCTCACCTTTCTCAGTTCTTCCTCTCTCATATCTGTCTCCAGTATCTCCCCCCTCTTTTCTCTGTTTCTCCATTTTATCTCTCTCTTCCTATTCTCTTTTTCTCCCTGCTCTCACCATTCTCTCCTCTCAACTCAGCTGTCTTCTCTTTCTGTCATCTCTCCCCCCTATTTTGTTATCCACTCTCTCCCCCGGCTATCCTAACTCATTGCCTCTTCTACTCTCCGTGTAACAGCTATCTTTATCCTCCCTGTCTTTTCTATTGCTCCCTTCTCTCGCCAATCTCTTTCTCTCTCTCTCTCTCTTCTCTAGCTACTGTCTGTATTCTGTCTCTAGTCTATTCCTCTTCCCTCTCTTTTCTCTCCTTCACTCTCATTCTCCCTTGTTTTTGTCTCTCTTTTCTCTCTTCTCTCCCTCTCCCTCCTCTCTTTCTTTGCCATTGTCTCTCCCCTCACTCCCCTTTCTCCTGTCTCATTTAAAGTTTTCTTTTCTCTCTGTCCTTTCTTTCATATCTCTCCTCATTATTATTGAGAGATTTGGTGCAATGAAACTCCAAAACATAAATGATACAGTATAGGAACATCTTTATTGGGTAATAAAAATTAAACCCGAGACAAGCCTCATATTTGAATTTTGCATAAGGTCTCACTAACTCTAGAGCTGCCTCTATCACTACCTGGAGTAGCATTAATTTGTAGCATCTTGGATACGATAACTTACAAGCAGTTATATGGCGTCAAGGTGTTAACCAATGGATCTAGAATTTAGTTTAGAAGTGATTATTTTTCAGTCCAGTACTTAATTTCTCAAATATACTGTTTAGATATAAAAATAACTTTAGTGTCCCTTTAAGGCACTGCATATTTTCTGTATTATTATTCACATTTTTGTATATTTTTCACATAGACCACGTAACTATAACTGTAGCACTATTAAAGTGTTGATATATTGTGCTTAGTTCACTGAATTGTTTCAATATGAATGTCTGTTGAAAACAACCTATTTTACATTTGAGTCAAAAGTAATATGACCCTATTTTGTCTATAAATATTTGCCCTTTACACAGTATCACACTAAATGCTTTGAGTTCAAGAAAATGAGTGTGTTCTCTATGAACTCTGCATGCTTCAACTGTTACCAGAGACTGATATTAAACCTACACCAGCTGTGAGTTTTGTAAGATATCACTTCAAGTCCTTGATTATTCAAGAACACAGTGCTGAACTTACAGTATAAAATGGGTTAAAATAACATATTTAATCTACTCAGAAGCTCAGCAGAGAATACACTTATACATGTATATAAAGGGTAATAATGAAAGAGATGTGTGCTCTTCACCTGGTGCCACATTACAGCAAAATGCATAACACAGGACTGTCCAACCTACATCCCAAGGGCTGCAATGCAACTTCTGAATGTGTTTTATTTGATTGCCACTTAGGGTTGTTGTGAGTTGTGCTCCATAAAAATACCGGATGACCTACAGGTGAATGAGCACAAAATGTCCCCCAAAAAGCTCAACCTTATGCCCTACCCTTGATCCCGCTCTGTATATTTTTCACAACTGAGCAGACATACCCATTGCTCTTGCAGTTGTAATTTGACCCCCTTGACTACCAGGAGTACACACACACACACACACACACACACACACATACACAGATACAGCAATTATTTAACATGAATGCACGTAACACATATATTAGAAAATGCACTTCTTTTTGTGCCTTTTATATAATACATAGAAACACAGGAGGTCCTTTGTATTTAGCTAACACTCAGGGGACTTTAACAATACTGGGCATTTAGGTGAATAGATATTACTGGATAGCCTACTTAATACTGGACTTTCACATAGTAACCCTATGGCCCTACAGTGTCAAATCCTACTCCTATTCCAACTCTCATTACAAAGAGTGCTGCTTTTTTACTTTGTGGCTCAGCCTTGTCCTTTCTATGAGGATGAAATATATAATATATATATAATAATAATTTTCCTTTAATTCTTTCGTGGATATCAACTCTCAAACATAAAAAGAAAGTAATTAATACCAATTGTTGTCCAGTAGAGGTCACTGTGACTCCACTGTTCTCCCATCACTTCCCAAGAATATTTTGCGTTTATTAGCTTAAATTTGAAGTTTATCCTGCCCAGGGCTGTTTTTATTTCAAGTGGAAAAGTATTACATGAATAAATTGGCCTAACAAAATTCTGTTCAGAACCAGCAAAGAAATTTAACTAAATAGGCTAGAAGGCATTTCTGTTGAGGTTAAGCCATGAATAGGATCATATACAGGTTTAGTGACCCCTGCGGCAGCTAAGAGGTTTTTAGCATAAAAGTCAAATATACTGATTAGCACAAAAATAAAACTTCTGTCTCCTCTTACACAAAACTTGTTGAAGTAAGAAAAGCAGAACTATATTTTGTGTTAATAGGAAGTAAGGTTTCTGATTCCTCTGTCATTGCTTTGGAACAGAAAAGAATATAAGAAGTCTGTGTAATGAATATATTTTTTTTCTAAACAGAATTGTTGCTTGAACGTCTCTGAAAAAATGCCCAAAACTTTAAAAAAAAAAATAAAAAAAAAATATTGCATGGAAATTCCTTTGTTTATAGACATGCAACTGGTGTGAGTCCCTGACATAGAAAAACAAACAACTGACATTAAATAATTACACAAAGAAGCCCTCTTTATGCTTTACTACACATTTGAGTATTTGGGGATTTAAATATTAATATGATCCATGCAATTGCCAATTAACTCAATTTTGGTTTAGGTTTTGCTGAGGTTTGACCTTTTTCTAATTAATAAGCCCCCTATAGCCTTCTGGGGTTTTTCTTGCTGAACAAAAGACACCATGTGAGAGTCAAAGCCTGGGAACAATTCACCTAAAAAATGTACAATGAATTAAATGGCATTACCATTATTCTTTTCCTAACTAGCAATAAAACTGGATTTTATTTGGTTTAAATATTCTTAAATGCATAAATATATAGATATGTTGACTATGTTAAATAAGGTGTGCTGGTGTTTAAAATAATTTAGATTTTCTATCTCTGTCTCTCTCTCTCTCTCTCACTCTCTCTAGCTCTCTCTCTCTCTCTCTCTCTCTCTCTCTCTCTATCTATCTATCTATCTATCTATCTATCTATCTATCTATCTATCATTTACTTTAGCTTTTTTAAATATATGTCCCTGTAGTGCACTATCCAATTTTAATTTCTAACAGGGCTCATGAAGGCTTGGGGGTAGATTTATCAAGCAGCGGATGCTGCAATCTATACCTGAAGTTTCAGGTCCGCCTGAAACATAAGTTAAGAATCAGTGGTCACCTTTGAGGTGTCGGACAGCAATCAGCCCGATCGGATACGATTGGGATGATTGACACCCCATGCTAGCGGCCGATTGGCCACGAATGTGCAGGGCGGTATTTCCAAAGCATTTCACTAGAAATGCTTGTGCAATGATAAATGCCGACAGCGTATACCACCAACATAGGGCTCATTTCCATTGAGCCGTAATTAGGTTTGTGTGTGCTCGCAAACCGTTAAATATGCTGTGGGAAGCAATATCGTTCACCAACTGCTTTCAACGGCCCGTTATACCTCACTTTCGGCAACTCAACTCAGGTTAATCTTTAAATAATACCAGGTTTCCAATGACAGCCCAAACCGTTAATACACTGTCGGAGGCTGTCGATACATTAACAAAAATTACACTCAGCTCAACTAGGTGTAAAATAGGAAAAAGGTGCTTTTTGATTAACTTCTAAACCGCCACCCCCCCACATTGCAATTTATAATAAATGTATTAACCACTAAACCGCAAACCCCCCACATCGCATATATGTGCATGAAATGTAATTTTAAGTATAACTTCCCTTTAATTTTGCCACAGTAAAAGTTACCCTGCAACATGCTACACAGTGATCTCTTAGAAGTTCTGTTTATTTCACATTAATTCAGATTCCCCACAGTAAGGGAGACTGTGTAAACATGCAAAAAAAAGTGTTTTGTTGTGTCTATAATTCAGTTCAAGTCTAAATGCAAAAAATATATTTTTGTTATCATCTAGCTACTATCTAAACTAGTGCATACCAGATACAACTGTAAGCTCAGCAAAACAGACAAGGCCAACTGTAACTGCTATGAAACTACATCTCCCAGAAAGCACTGTTATAATTAAAATATAACGTGTTTTCAACAGTTTCTCATCAGGAATGTGGTCCCAACAGGCAATGTTGTGGTGTCAGCATGATGTCAGCATCGGAATGTTGCAGGTGACAGCGTTATATGAGGGAAGACTGCAGTTAACACCATGGATGCCAGAGAGGGCTTATATATATATATGTTCCTAGCTGTGTAGTGTAAATGATCCCTCCATGAATCGCTGGTTGTAATAAATAGGTTAGGGAAATATGAGAAAAATTCCAAGTAAGAAAATATAACCCACACTCTATGAATAAATATGAGCAGAATTGTCTATGACACCACAAAAACTAAATACTCCACTGTGGGCGGGGCTAAGATGACCGGTAACCCACCGGGCAAATGCCCGGTATGCCCTATGGTCAGTCCGGGCCTGCTCCACTGAGCACAGACATATGGGGGTAGGCACAGTATTTGCTGCACGTATGTATTTGCCTCATAGCTTTATGTTTGATTAGCATAAATCCAGTTATAAATATAATTAAATAACCTTAAAAAGGGCAACGGTATAAAGGTAATTTGCCTGGTGGGCATGTTGCCTTAGCCCCGCCCACTTACCAGCATTATTATTTATTGCATGAGGCATGACCAGTCCTGCCCTACCTTTCACTGCCTTGCTGTGTCTGTTAGCCAGGACAGGGCTGTTTAGGTCCCTGTAATAGGTTTATAAGCAATAAGCAGTTATTATTGAACTAATGTGAACTTTATATCTTCTGTTTTTTACTATTTAATTACAACCGATTTACAAAATACAATAACAGAATGTTACAAATTTTAAATGTTTTTGTTAGTTTTGGGATATGGTTATATAACAAAAGGGGAAAGTTGGCTGCTCTTCCTTAAAAAGCCTAGGCCTATTTTTGGTCCCCGCCTGGCCCTGGTACAAAATCAAATTAAAATATATTTTAAAAATAAAGTTGAAACGTTTTATTTAGTTGCTGCTATAAATATTCTCTCCTTAAAAGTCCATTGCACATACCTACTCTGCAACGTACAATTAGTGAGCAGTGCTTTAATTATGTGTTTAACCCAAGTAAAGGGGTTGAACACATATAGTCAAGTATCGCTCAGAAGCCATAAATAACTGCTAGTCTGGAGTGGAAACCGGATTGTGAAACTACCACTATTGATTGAGTGAGTGGCAGTTTCTTTAGCCATTTGTTTAAGCCGGTAGTGTTAAAATGACATGCTCAAATAAATTAGACTAAAGATAATCTAACAAAAGATTATCACTAGAGGGCGCTCATAAATATATGTGAAAAAGAACATATAAATAAAAATAAAGTGATATTCAAAATTTAACAGTGTCAATCAATAATAATAATAAAGAGTAATAAAAATATATTCTACATGCAAAAATATATAAACCAAATGTTTAAGTGAAACACCACTGAACTTAAGTGTCAATAAGAGTGATCATCAAATGAAACTATCTCTCAGCTAGATTGCGAGTTTGGCATTATGAGTGAAAAAGCAGCGTTATGGCCCATAACGCTTCATTTTCCCTAACGCTGCTATTACAAGTGTTGTCGGTATAGGTGTACCGCACACCTTTTAGCCAGTCACGTAACGTCAGTACCGCACTTTTAAAAAAGTCCTTTTTCAATGAGATTC
>CAJPDP010426254.1:0-11490 GCA_905336975.1 Bombina variegata variegata
AATCCCTTTATTACCCATTCCCCAGTTTTGCATAATAAACACAGTTATAATAATACACGTTTTACCTCTGTAATTACCTTGTATCTAAGCCTCTGCAGACTGCCCCCTTATTTTAGTTCATTTGACAGAGTTGCATTTTAGCCAATCAGTGCCCTCTCAAAAGTAACTCCACGGCTGTAAGCACAATGTTATCTATATGGCACACGTGAACTAACGCCCTCTGATTGTGAAAAACTGCCAAATGCATTCAGATAAGAGGTAGCTTTCAAGGGCTTAGAAATAAGCATATGAGCCTAACTAGGTTTAGCTTTCAACTATGAATACCATGAGAACAAAGCAAATTTGATGCTAAAAGTAAAATGGAAAGTTGTTTAAAATTACATTTAAGAAAATAGAAAGAAGAATCGCCAAAAAATAGGCAGCTGGATACACACAAAATGAGTGAGTGGTGGTGGAAAGCCGTGTTAATATTATAACAAGAATGCGATAACTGAAAAACGTCCTTCTTTGAAGGACTCACCGAAATTCTAAAGCTTCACTTTTTCCGCTTGTCTGTCTCAATCCTGACACGCCATACACCCGGCATTCACCTTGTGGTTCACCTAGGGTGTTCGTGATGTCCAGGTCACGTAGAGAGTATACTGACCAATGGTATTAGTGGATTATCGGAATTTTCGTCCTGTTTGTTAAGCTGTTACTTAGCTTTACAAAAGTTTTCAGATGAAATTTACAGAGCGTTCTGTTTTTTGGCAAATATGATAGACTGTGATAGACTTGGTTAAAACATCAATGCGTTTCAGCTGTAGATAGCTTTTTTCAAGATGAATTTCTTCAAGTCTAGTTTGGCATTTATACAGGTATCTCCGTCTCCCCTTAGCTTTAATTGGTTCTTCAAGTTAATGGAAGTATTTGTAACTATATGTTACGAAGAACCAAAAAACTAAATTATAGTAGATAGATTGTAGAAATAGTAACATCCCTCTTTTATCGTAACTAAATTCAAGATTACATATTAAGTGGATATAAAATAATATGTGGTACAAAGAAGCATTTGAAAAGATGTATATATAAATATATATATATATACAGTATATATATAAAAATAAAACGTATATGTATAAAAAAACATGAACATTTATACAACTGTTATGAGTACCTTAGTGGGCAGAAAATGTAGGACAAAAAAGTCCAGTGTGATTTAATAGCAAAAAGAGACTAGATAAATATAAATAATCCCTATTTTCAAGTGAATGAATCTATACCTATTCTAAAATAAATCTTATATCTAGTGAAACTAATGTGACTAACTACAATAAATAAAATAGACGAATGTATCTTATTTCATGAAACTAAAAACCTATTATATAGCAGTATATTCTAATGTGATAAATTTATGAGTACATAATAAATTGACTAGTGCAATAGCATATCTAAATATTACTATATCCTATAAAGTGCTGTCACTGTATAGTGCCAATTAAGTGCATATAGTGCATATTTAAAAAATTAAAGTGCTGAATTAAAATAAAGTGCTATAGTATTGAATTAAGGTCAAGGTCCACATTTAAACCCCTGGGTTCTAAGGTCTTGAAATTAGAAATTAATTCTGCTTCAGTTTTTAATAGTCTTTTATTGATATTCCCACCTCACCAGTCATTTGTAACTTTTTTTATTCCCCAATATTTCATTCCTTTAGTGTTTTGGTTGTGCATTTCCTTAAAATGTCTGGATAGGAGGTGTCTATCAAAACCATGTTCAATGTTTAATAGGTGCTCACGTATCCTATCCCTGAGTGGGCTTGAGGTTTCACCTAAATATTGCAATTTACAGGGACACTGTATAAGGTAAACCACATTTTTATCACTACATCTTATAGTGTTCCCTGATAGTAAATTCTTTTTTGTATTTGTAGAAATTACACTTTTTGTCCTATAACTATGTTTACAGGCTTTGCAGCTGATGCAGGGAAAAAAACTTGTATTTTATTACCTGTTAAATCTACATTCCAGCTTTTATTTACATTGTTATTTAAAACGCTGGGTGCTAAAATATTTTAAAAAAGTGCTTTTTTAAAAACTATTTTCGTTTTTTCTCCTAGATATTCCCCTATTATAGGGTCTCTCTGCAATACATGCCAGTGTTTATTAATAATAGATCTGATTTTTCCATGGTGAATATTATAATCTGTTATAAATGGTACTTCTATCAGTGTGTCATTCTTAGTTATAGGGTACTTTTGTTTTGCTTTAAGGAGTGCATTCCTATCGAAACTTCTAGCTAAAGATTTGGCTTGTGCAATTAGGTCTTTATCGTATCCACGTTGTTCAAATTTAGTTTGAAGACCCAAAGCTTCTTCATCATAATCGACTATACTTGAACAGTTTTTTCTTATTCTCTGGAATTGATTGTGGGGAATGTTGTCTACCCATTTTTTATAGTGGCAGCTGGTGTTTTTTTGAAGTAGGTTGAAGTAGGTTTTTGTTGTTAGATTAGATCCTTTGGCTTCTATAGCTAGATCTAGAAAGTTCATATTTGTCTTACTGATCTCATAAGTAAAATCTAAACTAAATCTAGTATCTTTCAAGTCCTCTGTAAAATAATCAACTAGTTCTCTGTCCCCCTTCCAAACGATAAAAATGTCATCGATGAAACGGCAATAGAGCACCAAGTTCTCCTCCCATACGGAACCATGTATCAATCTATCTTCTAGATAGCCCATTGTAAGATTCGCGTAACTGGGGGCAAGCTTGGTGTCCATCGCCGTTCCCTGAGTTTGTAGATAAAACTGGTCATTAAAAACAAAATAGTTGTTAGTTTAAACAACCTCAATACATTTTAAAATAAAATCAACCTGTTCAATCCTCATGTTATTATCCTTTGCTAGGCAATATTCTATTGCTTCCAGACCAACAGAATGTTTAATACTAGTATATAGTGAACATAGATCACAAGTTATTAAGTAGTAGTTTTCCTTCCATTGAACATTTTCTAAAATTCTTAAGAGATCTGTAGAATCCTTTAAATAGGACGGAAAGCTAGTTACATAGTCCTGGAGAAACAAAATCTAGATATTCGGATAGATAGATGTTAAGGAAATAATTCCCGAAATTATGGCTCTTCCTGGAGGGTTAGTCAGAGATTTATGTATTTTGGGGAGGTAGTAGAACACAGGTGTTCTGCGGTACTTTTCAATCAAAAAGTCTGATTCTTTACCATTAATATACCAATTTTGTAAGCTTTCCTATTGGGCTTTCCAGTTCTTGTTTTTGTTTATTTACTGGGTTTTGCCTAATTTTCTTGTAAGTATTGTTGTCATTGAGCAGTCTACTTGCTTCTTTTATATAGTCAACAGTATTTAAAATAACAATGCCCCCTCTTTTATCAGCTTGTTAAATGGTTATTTCTTTAGTGTTTTTTAAGTTTTTCAGTGTAACGTTCTGTTCTTTTGATAAATTATATTTTTTATATTTTTCAGTACTTATATTCTCAATATCTTTTTTTTTATCAATTTTTCGAACATTTCTATGTTTTTAACTTTTTCATTGGTAGGGTAAAAATCAGACTTAGATTTAAAGTCTGAATGAATGAAGCCCTTATTGCATCAGATATCTGTTTTTCTATAGGATTTTTTTGGAAGTATCTTTTCATGGTTAAATTACGCACAAATCTATTAACATTAATGAAAGTGTAAAATGTATTTAGTCCAACATTTGGAGCAAAAGATAAACCTTTTTGTAAAATGCCAATCTCTTCATTATTCAGTTTTTTATTACTCAAGTTGAAAATTCCCTCTCCTATCTCATTTTTTTCTTTCTGATTTTCCATGTATTCCACTTCCTCTAGATCCTCTATTCCTCTTTTCATTTTTAATCTCTCTCTTTTTCTCCAGTCCTCTTCTAAAAAAGATTTAGAATTACTTTGAATTTGTAGGTCTCCAGGACTCCCTGTTATCATCCCTTATTGTTGAATATCTATTGTGAATGGGTACTCGCCAATTGTCTCTACCTTGATTATGAGGTACTTTATATGGTGTTTCATATGTATCCCATTTAGTATTTCTCCTTGGCTGAAAATGTATATTATTATATTGGTTTTTATTGTTATGTTGGTTTTTTAGTTATCGCATTCTTGTTATAATATTAACACGGCTTACGGGACCATTTCCACCACCTCTCACGAGTGGCAACATACAACCTGTAATATTTGAACAGTATTTACTACCAGACTTACCAAGTTATACACAGAGACCTGTGCACTTGTTCTACTTGTGATACTAGTAATCCCCACACAGTGGAAATTATTGGAGTTAATATTATCGGAGTCAAATACAATGTCTATCTATACATATCACATACAGTTACTCAAATATGGACTCCCAACATTGCCATTAAGGTTTGGGACTGAGAATATAGAAGTTCGTATAACCTTAGTACATGCCTCTGATTGTTATATATAAATGTGCACACCTATATGATTTATGTCTGATAGATGTTTTTAGATACGCAAAATATTGATTCTTTTTAGCATTTACCACTGGTGGTAGTATATTTTATAGCAATTTAATGTTTCTCATTTAATTATTAGTTAAATAAAAATTGTGCCATTTTAACTCATTTTGTGTGTATCCAGCTGCCTATTTTTTGGCACTTCTTTCTATTTTCTTACATTGTTATCTTGAGAGGTTGGGATATCACCTCTTTATAGGAGATATCTAGGCTGGTTAAAAGGTCTAACACTGTTTTTTGCTATGTTTAAAATGACATGCCCTATCTGAATCATGAAAGTTTAATTCTGACTAGACTGTCCCTTTAATGGTATTATAGTATTCAGTTTGAACTGAGTTGTCATAGATACAAATACCATATTTACACACTATGCTACTACATAAATCAAAAATAGTTCTGGTTGCCAAAAGGTCCTGCATCTAATTACTATGCACAAATGTTGGCATATTGCCTTATAAATTATATTTCATTAGAAGATTAACTCCTTTTTATTAAAAAGAAAAAAAAACATATTTCATTGTATCCCATGGCACTAAACTAAATCCAATTTAAACATGTCTAGTCCACGAACTTCTGGAGCTAACAATAAACACACTCTGATTGCCCTTAAAAGGTATTTTTAGATGCAAACCCTAAGACTTGCCAAATGCACATTATATCCATGGTATCATCCATGTTTACTATAATAACAGTTTAATTGCATATGGGATGCATTCATTAATGCTGTATAACAAAGATACACAAACAATATCAATCTGAGTAACCCCAAACTCATTAAAAGTGCTGCACAGTTTATTTTGTAACCCTTAAGACATAGCAGATTTAAATCCTTTTGCTCCGGGGTACTAAGGGGAGCAAATAGAAAGTGCAGGTATTTTGTGGGTAGAATAAAATATCTGAGCCAGACTGACAGTACAAATCTACAGAAATAATCCCTTGGTGTCAAGTTGAGCGAATGTGAATCTATATATAATATGTGATGAATAAGAAATATCAGTTTTCATCAGATCACTTGTAATTCATAAAAAGAAAATAAAATGTTTCTAATCATATTATTTACACGCAAACAACAAGGTACCATTAAAAAACAATAATTTGAGGGGGCGTGTCCCAACAGCGATCCTGAGCGGTTGTACTTCCATGAGCTCTAGCAGATTCACTGATAATCCGCTGATTATTGGGGACATCCTAAAGAAAAACTACTTGAATTAAACATCACATGCCTTACACTGAGGGAAGTCCACCACACCTGGTTGAGCTGTATTTTTGACAATGGAGCCCAGGATTGGTCGTTAGAGGCCTAGAGTGGCGGCTTGCAATAGGCATGCTTCCCCCTCGGTGTTCCAGGGTACTCAGCCTTAACTGGCCACAGCAGTGTACTCTATCCAATCTATGCTAACAACCTAAGCTCTAGCAACTGATGCAGTTGATAGTGGCAACCAAGAGGAATATAAGATCTCAAAATCACTGCGATTGCCAACTTTAGAAGATTGATGACCTTATGCGCTCCCTTTAGGAAAGGGATCTATTACATTTCTTCACTACTAAATGTATAACTATAGACATGACCTGCGGATCAATGGAAATAATAGCCTCAACGGATGGCGACGTGAATACAAATCCAGCCGTGCTGCATAACCAGCAGAAGTGGACTCACTTTTTAAAACCCACCTCAGGCAACATGCAAGTTACCCAACCTGAAGCCGGAATCGACCCCTTTCAGACCTTATCACAAGGCTATTGAACTGCTAATGATGCGAATCAGAACAGGATCACCCTTGCTCCTAAATCACTGACGATTTCAAAGCACCCTACATTGCCTAGAGTAAGTCCTATCGATCCGGACCAAGCACAAACATGGAACACTCCCCACATGGCTTCCCTAGATTTGCCACACACTTTTGAAGACAACACCCTGAAGCCAGTGAGTAAGCTAGACTTTCTGCACAACTCTTTAAGGGACATTGTACACTAGATTTTTCTTTGCATAATTTTTTTATAGATGATCTATTTATATAGCGTTTCTGTAACAATGTATAGTTTTGCTTATTATTTAATAACATTGTACTGATTTTTAGACTCCTAACCAAGCCCCAGATGTATACACGCATTTACAGACTACTGCTGGCTCTTGTTTGTCTAATCTGTCTTTTCATATGCAGGGAAGGGGGAGGGGGGAGAGTGTCTGCTTCCAGCCCCTTTCACTGGGTGTTCCAGCTAACCTCATCAACAATGCTAAACTGGGAGCTTCTAAGTAAGTTTTAAAAAGGTATTATACTGGCTTTTTAGATCAGTATCCGTGCAAATTATTCTTTATAGTAGTGTCTATTACATGCAGATAAATGAAAATTGGTGTATACTGTCCCTTTAACTTACGTTGGGTTGTGCACGTGCTCTCTCTTTTCGAAGTGCAGGGTTTCCTGTTGTGTAATCCTGTTATTTGAGTATCGGATTACCATGGTTTACCCTTGTAAGTTTTTTAAAAGCAACTTCTGGAGGGTGTAAGCTTTTCCATTTACTTCAAGAGCTCTTTTAATGGGTATATAACTATATTATTACTTGTTTATATATTTATGCACATATATGGTAGTTTTCTGCTGTTATGGAGCCTTCTGATTCTGTCCCTAAATCTGCTTTAGAAGCTGGGTCCTTTGGATACTTTCTTACTGGTGTTAAATGTTTTTATTGTAAAAAGGCTGAGGCATTACCTCCAGCCAATTTATGCAACATGTCTTAATGTTTTAATGCATTCTGACCTGTCTAATACTGAACTGTTTGTTCCTTACAGGTGAGTTCTTCTGATTCTGCTCCTGGAGTTAAGAATTTAATTTTCTCTACAGTATCTGTTGGCACCTATCCCACCTTCAAGTAAGCATTAAAGATCAGTTCATAATTTACCTTCTACTAGCTCCAAGCCTACTGAGGTTAATGTATCTGTTCATGATTCAGCTGAGTCCTCAGCGTAAGAGGTAATCTCTAATGATCGGGGGCATTCCTCTGATCATGAGTCATCATCTTTTTTTGTTTAAAGTTGAACATATTTGTTCACTTTTAAAAGAGATTTTGCTTACTTTAGAGGTTAAGGATCTAAAGGTAGCTGAGGATAAGTCTGTTAATCATTTAGATTTAATGTTAAAACCTATGGTTAAATATCTTGTCCCTGATGGTGTCTTTGAGATAGTCTTCAGGGAATGCGATAAGCCAAGTATTCCTTTTAATCCTTCTGCAAGGTTTAAGAAAATGTATTCTTTACTGGCTTCTAACACTAAACTTTGTGAAACTGGTCCGACTCCTAAAGTGGATGGGGCCATTTCTACTTTTGCTAAACGTACTACTATTCCTTTGGAAGATAGCTCTTCCTTTAAAGATCCTTTAGATAGGAAGCTAGAATGCTTCCATAGGATCACTTTTCAGTAAGCAAATTATCTTTTTAGACCAGCAATTTCTATTGCTGGAGTGGTTGCTGCTTCTTCCATTTGGTTAAATAGTCTTTTCTGGGCAATTTTCTGATAAATCTGCTAGTGAAGATTTTTTTAATCTTTTGTAATTGCTTAAGGGCCAGATTACAAGTGGGGCACTACATTATCGTGTACCCGTTTGCAGGCGTGCAATAATTAACCAGCCATTGCAAGTGTCTGGTTATTGCTACCGCAAGCTCGCTGTAGCAATTAGTGCTCAGAAAATTAACCAGACATCCGATCTCTGTTTAATTTTCTAAAAGTGCTCCAAATGCCCTCAAAACAGAGGGCATTATGGTTTTTTTTTTATTAAAAAACAACTGCACTAGGCAGGTTTCGGGGGTCTAAAGTTTGGCACATGACATGACATAAAATTCAAACTATTGCAGGCAAATAAGTTGGGTAACTTTGTAAGCATTAAGGAGTGTTAATTCTGTTCGGACTTTAATTGCTTACCTCACTCATCAGTTGCCGACCTGAACTCCATCTTCTCTGTCTTTGCTGCTTCCTGCTCATNNGCTCATCATCCCACATTCACTAACAGTAAATCCACACTCCTTCAGTGAAGTAACTCCTTGTCACTGCCTGCTCCTGCTGCTCATTCCAGCTTCAGCCAACACTCCTCTGCTAACTCGTTTTCTGCTATACACGCCATGCACGCCACGCCTACAAATGGCTATGGCACATTAAACTTTTGTCTGTTGTGGTGGAGTCGGAGACTCCTACAATTTTCACAGGCTGCGGAATCGAAATCATCATGGGACAGCATGGCCAGAGGTCTATCTAGGGGCTGACTCCTCTCAGAAGTAAGATTCCACTGGCCCTGTCTGGAAGCCAAGCTCAAACTGAAACAGGTCTAAGCTGTACAAAAATATCTACTCTATCATCCAACTCTGCATAAAGGTACAACCCCCCAATCCAGAGACTCTATTAGGGGGTAGGATGTGTCTTTTTCTGCCTTTTGTTCAGCAAGGTCAGTTTATGTCCTCAATGGATTCAAATATTACTTACTTTCATGTTCCTATTCACAGGGAACATTATCAGTTTCTAATGTTGACTTTTCTAGACATGCACTTTCAGTTTGTTGCTCTACCATTTGGTCTGGCCACAGCTCCCAGAATATTCTTTGAAGGTTCTGGGTAACCCTTTTGTCTGTGATCAGAACTCAGGGTATTGTGTTTTTTCCTTACTTGGATGATATCTTGGTTCAAGCTCCATCTTTACATTTAGCAGAATCTCACACTAGCAGACAGTTGTTGTTTCTTCAACATCATGGTTGGAAGATCAATTTTCCAAAGAGTTCTCTGGTTCCTCAGGCAAGAGTTGTTTTTCTTGGGGTTTAGATAGATTCAGTTTCCATGAGACTTTCTTTGACAGATCAGAGAAGGTTGAAGATGGTGCCGGCTTGTCTAAACCTTCAGTCTCTTTATTTCTTCTCAGTTGCTCTTTGCATGGAGGTGTTGGGTCTCATGATTTGCTGCATCGGATGCTATTCTGTTTGCTCATTTTCACATGAGGCCTCTTCAGCTTTGTATGCTTCAGCAATGGTGCAGATAACATTCTCAGCTGTCTCAAAAGAGTTATCTAGATAGCAGAACAAGTCAGTCCCTGTCTTGGTGGCTGAATCATCAGCTTATTATGCATGGGAGTTATCCCATTTGGACTGTGAGCTCTACAGGTGCAAGTCTTTCAGGTTTTGTGGCCTTCTTTGGGCCTCAAAGTGTACAAGGGGTTTGGTTTCCTCCGAAGGTAAGGTTAAAAATAAATGTTCTAGAACTCTGCGCAATTTTTCAGAGCCCTTCAGGGCCTCTGTTGAAAAGGGAGCCTTATCTCCTTTTTCAGACAGATAATGTCACAACAGTAGCCTACATCAACCATCGGGGGGAACTTACAGTTCCCTAGCCATGAAGTAAGTTTTTGAAATTCTTTCCTGGGCAGAAGTCAATTGTTGTCCGATTTCTGCAGTTCATATTCCACGAGTAAACAACTAGGAAGCCGATTTTCTCCTTTATCAGTCCTTGCTTTTAAAGAGTGGTTTCTCCACCAGGATATTTTCAATACCAGATCTTATGGCCTCTCGGTTGAACTGCAAACTTCACAAGTACTGTGGGAGGTCCAGGGAGCCTTAAGCAGAGTTTGTGGATGCCCTGGTGGCTCCATGCACGTTTCGACTAGCTTGTTATTCCTCCTCTGGTTTTTCTATCCAGAGTAAATTGCCAGGATCAGGCAAGAGGAGGCACCAGTAATTCTGATTGTTCTGGTTTGCAGAGTTTGCAGAGTTTGGTATGCAGATCTGCTTCAGATGTCCAGTTGCCCACCTTGGCCACTTTCTCTGTCCCCAGACATTCTGTCACAAGGATTGTTTTTCCATCCAGATCTCAAGTCTCTAAGCTTGATGGCATGGAGAATGAACAGTTAGTCCTTAGGAAGAGAGGTTTATCTGAATCTGTTATTGGGACTTTGATACAGGACTAAGTCTGTGACCAGGAAGGTTTATCATAAGGCCTGGAAGGCCTGTATTTCTTGGTGTTTGGATCATGTTTTTTCCTGGCATTCTTTTAAATTCCTAGGATTTTGCAGTTTTTGCAGGATGGTTTAGATAAGGGTTTACCTGACCTTTCAGTTTTGTTTCACAAGAACATTGCTAATCTTCCTAACATTTATGGTTTTGTTAAGAGTTTGGCTAGAATTAAGCCTGTTATTAAACCAATTTCTCCTCCTTGGAATTTAAATATGGTATTGAAGGTCATGCAGTCCCCTACATTTGAGACTATACATAAGGTGGATATTAAGCTTCTTCCTTGGAAGGTTTTGTTATTTTTGCTATCTCTCCTGCTGGAAGAGTTGCTGAATTGTCTACTCTTTCTAGTGATCCTTCTTATCTTATGTTTCTTTAGGATAAGGCAGTCTTAAAAAACAATTTAACTTTTTACCTAAGGTTGTGTCTTCAGAAAATATCTTGGGACATGTTTGTCCCTTCTTTGGGCCAGACTGCAAGTGGAGAACTAATTAACGCTCCTGCTTGAGCGTTATTTGAGCTAGAATTAAGCTTTTTGCACTCCACTTTTTGCACTTTTTGCACTCCAATTAGAGAGTTTTCGCTCTCGTGGTAACCCGACTAGCGCAAAAATCCGAAGTTAGAATATTGTGTGCGCATTTACTTATTGCCCAATAGAAACCAATGGAGAAAAAAACACCCCACTCTTGAGCAAACCTGATCACATATTCTCATTTGCACTAACCCAACATGAAAATATTAATATTTCATATTCCAGTGTTCTGCATATAGCAGAATATGTTCTATTTATTCAGAAATAAATATTTGTACATATATCTGATGATATTTTGGTACAATATATATGTATACCTATATAGCGAGATGATTATATATATAGGTATATATATATATATATATATATATATTTATATAGGGGTATCTATTTAGAAACATATTCCCTTAGAACATTGGAATGTGAAATATTTACAGCAAATGCACAGTTAAAAAATGTTTATTAAATATGAATATT
>CAJPDP010426384.1:0-11139 GCA_905336975.1 Bombina variegata variegata
AATTATTGTATCATTGGGTTATATATATCATCTACTTAATTGTGATTGTTATTTCTCTAATGATACCTTATTATAGGATATCATCCATTTAGTTGTGATATATATATATATATATTCTATATCTGATTGATAATTCTTCTAGGATACACCTTCACATTGTTTGAGTGTATCACACTTATTGTTAATTATAGCTTTAGTAACATATCCGGGTTAACCAAGGGTGCCCCCTATCTCTCCCCTCAGAAAAGGCAAATAAGTTTGACTAAAATATAAATAAAAATATCAAATTAAAATTATCTAAATATCCCCTGCACCTCTATAACCTCAGTCTGACTGAGGTGACTTACCACACCCTGAGACCAGGATGACCAAAATCTGGGCTTAAGCACAATCTATTTCTTTCCTCCCATAATAAATCTCACTCAACAGAGACTCAATCCGATATCTCATTTCCACTCGATAACCCACAGTAACAAAGAGACTCTGCTCTCCAAGCCGGTATGTAAAAGGCTGGAGGGGAAGAAAAAGAGATCACGTGAGCGCAAGGAAAAAAAAATAACTGCGACACAATATTTAAAAACGCACGTAACTGAAGGGCTGCTTAAAATAAAGGTGACAATGATATTAATGGTTGCCATTGTATCTCCAAGCAGTAATAAGTTCCAGAAATAGGGCTCAATAAATAAAATTTAGCATTACCGTCCTACACCCCTTAGCCATACATGAAAAACCAGCCTCAACCTTAGGGGGGAAATTATTAACCCCTCACTCTTCAAACCGTATCAGAGCCTGCATTGCTGCCCATAATGAAATCCCTATATAAAGGGATAATAAGTCCCAAAATTAAAGCCACTAAGGATTAACCACTAAAGTGCTGCCCTTCAAACCTAGAAGTTAATAGCACTTACCAGTGGTCCAACTGCCGGGCAGGAACAGCTTCTTAGGTATGACAGATTAACCAACATCTGACAGGGACCTAAAGAAAAAGAAAAAACAGAGTAACTAATCCTGGTTTTCTATAAAGGTAGCATTGGTGTTAGAAGTTAAGCAAAGACCACCTCACCATCTTCTAACTGCTAAAAGCCACCATTACTCTTACTAAAGAGAATTACATGTACACAGCATAGCCCCAATCCTTGCTTGCAGAAAAATGTACCCATTAAAAGGATTAATTATCTTCAGACTCCATCTTCGCACATCCTCCCGCTAATCAAGGCAAAGAATGACTGGGGATTATGAGTAATGGGAGTGACACTTAACAGCTCTGCTGGGGTGTTCTTTACCTCATCCTGTTGGCCAGGAGTTAAATTCCCACTAGTAATTGGAATGAAAAAGTGGACTCTCCGTGCCATTGGAAAGAAATCTATATTTCTCACTTATTTCTAATTATGTTTCAGAACTTTTGCAATCACATTAACAATTTCTAAAAATGAACATATTATATAACCTGACAACATAGTTTACATTTCGTTATTATTATGAACAAATACAATAATATAGATTATGCCCCAGGACAGGGTCAGTCTTATAGTAGGGTTGCCACCTGTCCGGGAATGACCCAGATAGTTTGGGTTTTCATTTGTGTGTCCGGGTTTAAAGTGGAGTCAGGCCTGGACATGCAAATGTCCGGGTTTAGTGGTAAACAGCCACAGCCAAAAAAAAACAGCCACATGCCTACAGTAATTTCTTTCTTGCGTGTGTGTCTTTGTGTGGGAGTGTGTCTGTGTGTAAGTGTCTGTGTTTGTCAGTGTCTTTCTGTGTGTGTGAGTCTAGAATGTGTGTGTCTGTGTTGGTGTGTGAGAGAGTGTGTCTTTGTGTGTGTGAGAGAAACAGTGTGTATGTTAGAGTGTGAGCATGTGTGAGAGAGTGTGAGTGAGATAGAGAGTGTGAATATATAGGTGTTAGTTTTTGTTTATGCTATTATATATAGTATGTAGTCTGCAAACAATTTTTTATGTGCTATGCATGGAGCAAGAGTGTACGGGTTTGGCCTGAACTAAAGGTGGCAACCCTATCCTATAGTTTGTTTAGGAATGCAGATGCAGTAATTCAATTAATAGTAATTATAAATCCAGGAGATAATAAAATAGTCCTTAACATAATTATTTTATATTTTGTAAACTAAAATATTCCAGAGTCCTTAGGGAATTAAATGCTTATTCTGATAACACTCCAATATCTGCAAAAAAAAAAAAAGAGGGAGAGTGCATGATTAAACTATGTAGATCAGTAGTATACCTTTATGGGCCTTCCTGACTGTGCCATACTGAGTGGTGCTAAAAGCATTTGCCCTGGGGACATTTTTTGGTATTTCAAGTGCATCAATACTTCTAATACTTTCTAAAAGCTTCTGGGGTATTGCATAGCTAAAGAGGGTTTAACTGAAGTAATCAACAAAAGGATGTCCTTGGATCAAGTAGCAGACATTAGGGTGTCCTTGAAACTGTACTTCCTTAAACAGGGAACATCTACTACTTTATGCCTACCTTGATACCTGAGGACGCAACACCATTCTTAGCACTGCAAGTTGCAGGTAGATGTTCCTTACAGGAGAAACCAAGGGGTCAATGCAGTGATGCTTCACACTTGTTAGTTAAAGGAACAGTCAAGTCCAAAAAAAAACCTTTCATGATTTAAATAGGGCATGTCATTTTTTTTTTTTATCCTTTTATTTTTGTTAAGCATCAGGGGTATTTAACAGAACATAAGATCAATTACAGCAAAAAAAAAAAAAAAAAGAATGCATAAAGAGAAGAAAAAACCCGCAAACAATGCCAGCCCTTAAAACACCAGGGCCACATCATAAATGAACAATAATAAAATCATAGGTTATTACAGTTGAGTGAATTATTCAACTACATTCTTTAAACGTACCACCTGATGCCCCTTTTTTTCTTGTTTTTTCCCCTCTCCCCTCCCCCCTTCCTCTAATTTTTCCCCGGATTTTATATCGATTTATTTTAATAGTGTTATATCATTAAATCTTACATAGTATCCATCCAGTGTGTAAGAGAAAAAAAAAAAAAAAAAAAGGGAAAAATAAATCAAAAATTTATGTCACTCTATTGGCTGCGGGGAGTTACCAAACTCCCAAAAGAAGCAGTTCCGTATCTCTGAATGGGTAGATCAAGTGATCAATCTCCCTAGGAAGTAAGATTTTAATAAAATTAGACCATTTAGAGAAAAAACTTCTTACATCCTGGTCGTTCTGTAAGTTGGTATCTAATTGTTCCATAATACACTGTTTCTTCAAACAATTTTTTATCTCTAAGATACTCGGGATTGCTCTCGATTTCCACTTCTTCAAAATTAAATACCTCATTGCCAGAATTACCATTACGACGAGTTTAAGTTTTTCCTGAGGGAGGCCTAGGTCCTCCGTGGGGAAAATTATATTTGCAGGGGATAGCTTCAGTGGGGTGATGCCCATCAGACTGGTAAGCCAATATTGCGTTCTTAACCAACAGTTCCTAATTCTTGGGCAATACCAGAACATATGAGTGAGATTAGCCGAGGGATATGAGCATTTTGGGCATTTGTTAAAACTACGACTTCGACATTTAACTCCCTTCTCTGGCGTGAAATACGTCATATGTAGTAGCTTAATATGAGCCTCCCGCCAAGTGGCAGAGAATGTGGCACTTGAAATTGCTTGTATTGATGAGGTTACTACAGGAATGACCACTGAGTTTTCCGGGAGGATTACTCTCCATTTAGTCTGAATTTTTTCTACTATTTCTGGGCCTTTGAAGGAGGTCAATTTTTGGTATATATATGAAATTGATGACCAGCCGTTTTTAACTAATAATATCCAGTTTTCAAGTATGCCCAGAGACCAGTCCCATGCAAAATCATTTACTAATTTAAGTGCAAGGTGTCTTGCTTGAAGATAAGCGAAGAAGTTTTTATTAGAAAGCTGAAAGTTCTCTTTAATAGAATCAAAAGTTTTTATACATTTTCTTTGAAAATCGAGTAATTGAGCAATGTTTACTAGGCCCAGAGATTCCCATTTAGAGAAAAGAGCCGATTGTATCCCAGCCTGAAATTGAGGGTTATTTAAGAGTGGTGAGAAGCGTGAAACTCTAAATTGAATATGCAGCATAGAGCATATCTTTCTCCACATCTGAATTGGGTTATAGATGGACTTATTGTATAATCGAATATCTGGTAACAAAAGACCCCCGTAATCTGTAGAAAGCATTAATTTAGAGAAGGAAATCCTAGGTTTCTTATTCTGCCATAAAAAAGAACGAAGAGCCGAGTTAAAGGAAAGAATATCTTTTGTTTTCAAGATAAGTGGAGTATTCTGAAGAACGTAAAGGATTTTGGGGAGAAGAGTCATTTTATAGAGAGCAATACGTCCTGACAAGGACAAAGGAAGTTTCTGCCAGTTTTTGAAGGCTTGCTTAACTCTATTGAGTACCGGAAGAATATTTAAGTCATACCAATCGTTAGGGTTGGGAGAAATCCAGATACCTAGGTATTTAAATGCATCCGGGACTATGGAGAATGGAATAGCTACATAAGAATCCTTCGTGTGTTTAAGCCAGCATAACTCAGATTTTAAAATGTTCACTTTATAACCAGAAAAAGAGCTAAACTGATCTATAATGTCAAGAAGTTTTGGAATATTTCTGGCAGTATTTGAGATATAAATCAGGACATCATCTGCATAAAGTTCAATTTGCACTTCTTTTCCCTTAATTTTAATCCCTTCAAGTTGATGACGAATTTGGATAGCAAGGGGTTCGATAGCCAGGTCGAAAAGTAACGGGGAAAGGGGACACCCCTGTCTGGGTCCTCTCGCTAATCTCATATCCTGTGTTAAACCATCATTAACCATGATTCTCGTAGATGTATTACTATACAAGTTATTAAATAAACGAAGGAAGTTACCTCTAAGTCCGAACTGTTGTAACACGAAACCTAGGTGGTCGTGATGTACTGAATCGAACGCCTTTTCAGCGTCGATAGATATGATCGCCATATCAGGGGTGTCCCCTCCCCCCGCCCCCCCCGCCTCAAGCATCTTAAGATGTTCTATTAGTGTAAATACTTCCCTTATTTTGGCTGATGAATTTCGGTTTAATAAGAAACCAGCTTGGTCTTTGTGAATAATAGTGGAGATCAGTGGTTGGAGTCTATGCGCTAGGATGGATGTCAAAAGTTTGTAATCCGTGTTTAATAGGGCAATAGGTCTATATGACTCCTTTTTATTTGGGTCTTTCCCCTGTTTTAAAATGAGGGTTGTATATGACGCAACAAATTCTTTAGTTGGTAAATTACCAGAGATGTAAATGTCATTAAAAAGTGAAGTTAGGTGGCTTGTTATTTCGAGTGCTAATATTTTGTAAAACTCATTCGGAAGTGCATCCGGTCCCGGAGCTTTATTGGAAGACAGCCTTTGAATAGCTGTTGAGATTTCTGCTTCCGTAAAGGGGGATTGCAATGTTTGAAGCAGATCAGGTGACAGGGATGGAAAAACTAATTTATCCCAGAAATTCTCTCTCTGGAGTTTATTAGAGATCTTAGAGGTATATAGAGATTCATAGTATTCTGCGAATACTCCACGAATTTCTTCGGGGGAATTAAGGTTTTTGCTGCCATTTATGATGGATTTTATTATGCGAGAACCTTTTTCAACTTTAACCAGGTTAGCCAAAAGCTTCCCTGTTTTGTTACCATAGTGATATAATTTAGCCTGTAGCCTAAGGTCTCTCTGGGTAGTTTTATAAAGAAGAAAGGAATCCCTTTCCACTAATGCTGTATTATATCTAGACCAATTTTCTGGAGTTTTATGTAGGATATAACGATTATATGCGTTCGTAACAGCCCTTAACACTTCATTTTCCCTCCTTTTAATTTTCTTGGACCTGGAGATGGTATATGCTAATATTTCTCCACGGAGGACCGCCTTTGCAGTTTCCCAAAATAGGGCAGGTTTGGAGGTATGTTGTTGATTAAACAGTGCAAATTCCTGAAATCTGGAAATAAGCCAGTTTTTAAATTTTAAGTCTGATGTTAAGTATCGTGGAAATACAAAGCTACCATTCCTGAACCCTATGGAATTTAAGTGGAACTCGAGAGTAATCGGAGCATGATCCGATATGGTTATAGGTAAAATCTTAGTGGACACTTTCATTTTACATACTCTTTCATCTGCTAGGAAAAGATCGATTCTCGAGAGGGTTTTATGCGCTCTCGAGTGGCATGTATAATCCCTGTTATCAGGATTTTGAAGTCTCCAAATATCACAAAGTTTTAGATTACGAAACAGTCTAATGAATAATTTGGACTCCAAATTGTCTCACTTGGTTTTAATTGGAGTAGAATTCTATCTAAGCCTGTCCAACGGGTGTTGAGGAGCCATATTAAAATCGCCTTCGAGTATCAAATACCCTTCTGTAAATGAAAAAAAGCTTATTTTGCAACGTTTCCCAAAAGGGGAGATTAAAAACATTGGGGGCATATACGTTACATAATGTAAATAATGTATTTGAAATCTTGATTTTTATCAATAAGTATCTTCCCTCCTGGTCTGTGGCTAGTTGTATTACCTCATAGGGGAGTTTCTTCCCGATGAGGATTGCTACCCCGCCCTTTCTTTGTGTAGTAGAAGAGAAAAAGACTTCCCTAACCCAGGAAGATTTAAGTTTCAAAACTTCCTCTGTTTTTAAGTTAGTTTCCTGTAGGAAAGCTACATCGGTATTTATCTTTTTTAATTGGGCAAGTATGGCCTTCCGTTTAATGGGAGAGGTGAGGCCTCCAATATTCCAGGAGGTCATTTTTAAATTACTCCCCGCTGCCATTTTGATTTAAAAGTGATAAAAAGTACAACACAAAAAAAAAAAAAGAAAAAAAAAAAAGAGAGGGTAAGGATGGGGATGAAAAGTGAATTTAAACCTGTAACCCCTTGTGGGGCAGGTAGCACGGGAAGACTTACCCTTGCTTCCCAGCCCCTTTCCGTATGCTGTCAACTTATTCATTGGACACACTCTAAGTGGGTATCTCTGTTTAGCTAATTAACTTTACTCAGTTTTTATCCTGAGGGAAAGATTCAGCATAAAATGTAGCTGCTTCTCGTGCTGTATCAAAGAAGTGTTTATGACCATCAAGGGAGAGTTTCAACCTGGCTGGGTATAGCAAAGTTGCTTGCACACCTTTCTTTATGAAATTAGTGCAATGTGGAGTGATTTCCCTTCTTTTTGTAGCTGTGCCTATAGAATAATCCTGAAACAGGTATATTTTAGCCTCATTTAAGAAAATAGGTTGCTGTTTGCGAAAAGCCTGAAGTAACAGCATCTTATGTTGAAAATTTAAAAATTTTACAATAATAGGTCTTGGTCGAATATTGTTTCTATGTGTGTTGGGTTGGCCTACCCTGTGTGCTCTTTCTATAATTATAGACGAGTGAAGTTCTGATATTTGCAATAGCCTGGGGAGTGTAACCTTAATTAATTTCTCCAAGTCTTCGTATTGCCCTTCCTCAGGAACCCCTATGATCCTGAGGTTGTTCCTTCTCGATCTATCCTCTAGATCATCAATTTTGTTTTGCATTCTTGATAGAATATTATTTGTAGATTCAAAATTAGTTTTATAGTTAACGGTCAAGTCTTCCAGATCTGAAATTCTTTGTTCAGCCTCAGATAATCTGCAGGCGAACTGTTTTACCTCATTAGATAGAGAAGCAATGTCTCGTCTAATTTCTTTTTCTATTAAGTCAAATTTAGGAGATAATGCTTCAGAAATTTTAGAAACTAGTGAGTGAATATCTAGTTGTTCTGAGGTGACTGAAGCAGAAGTAGAGGGTGGTTGTATATCAGCGGAGGTTTCTAAGACAGCTTTATTCCTTTTTTCTTTTTGTCTCCCCGTCATGGCCAAAGGAGGGGTTTTAGGGTGCCCGTGTAGAAATCTATCCATAAATAGTGGGGTGACTTAAGGATTACTATGTGGGGTTATGAAGTGAATAGTGAGTAATAGTGCAGTGATTATAGATTAATCGGAAGGGGTAGAAAATACCCAGTGAAAATAGGTGTGTCTAAGAAACATAAGTTCAATGTGAGATTCGAGGGGTGATATTACCCTTTTGTGCCGTAAGAAAGTGAAAGTGAGAAAAAGGACATGTGTGGAGTGAAAGGAAAGTGAAGAAGAAAAAAGAAAAAAAAGAAAAGAGAAGATAATAAAAAAGAGAAGAATTCCAGCAGAAAATAAAAAATTATAAATATTCTCCTTTAGGCCGTGACAGGAGGAATACGCTGAATTCAAGAGACCTGTGTGCCAATGGGAAGACTCAACAGAGAATTTTAATTTCTGCAGAATCAAGTGGGTTTCAGATTCAGAAATATAAAGGATTCCTAAGTGCAAAGGAAATTGTTCTCCAGCCCCGCTGTTTAACAGCAAGGAAATATTACTTTCCAGGAAATAGATAGACTTAGAGAATTATCAAGGTATACACTGTTACAAAAATTCCCGGCGTGGTCCCGGGGGGTATATCAAAAGGGGGGGTCTTAAATTAATTCCGTTGAAACTTCTAATCTAAGTTATTTCAGTCACACCTTCATCTACCACCCAGGAAGAATTGGTTAGCTTATAAATTCTAGGGAGGAGGAAGTGATACCTAGAGGAAATGAGATAATACCGTTATCTAGTTAACCTCCTTCAATTGAAACAGTATATCTGTACAACTAGGAAAGTAGAGACATTGTGATTTTAAACAAAATATCTTAGAGTGTAATCTCTTGGCCTCCTAAGTAGGGGGGGACTTTGTTGAGAAGATATAAGATTGAGGGGGCTTTTATACAGTTACTCTCCCCCTCTTTTTTTTTTTTTCACTTTTCCCCCTTTCTTTCCCTTTCTCCCCTTTTCCCCTTCTTTTCCTTCCTTTCTTCTTTCTTTTTTAACTTCTATGAGTTCCCCACAACAAAACAACCTGATTAGTTTCAACAATAGCAGTGCTTCAACCAGTGTTCTGCTGTTAGTAATGTACAAGATGGAACTTTGTTGTCAGCTTGCGTGAGCAGCTTTCTGTAGTAGCCTCAGGTTATAGAGAGGTATCTCTTGTTATTAAATAAAACGAGGAAATTAAATAATATAGCTATCTAGTTAACCTCTTTCAATTGAAACAATATATCTGTACGCCTAGAAAAATAGAGACATTGTGATTTTAAACAAAATATCTTAGAGTATAATCTCTTGGCCTCCTGAATAAGGGGGGACTTTGTTAGGAGGGTATAAAATTGAGGGGGCTTTTATACAGTTACTTTCCCTCCTCTTATATTTTTTATTTTTTTTATTTTTCTCTTTTGCCCCCTTTCCTTCCTCCCCCTCCCCCTTTCTTTTCTTTTTCCCTTAACTCTATGGGTTCCCCACAACAAGACAACCTGCTTAGTTTAAACAATGACAGTGCTTCAACCAGTGCTCTGCTGTTACTAATATACAAAGTGCAACTTTGTTATCAATTTGCGAAAAACAGCTTTCTGTGATAGGCTCCAATTATAGAAAAGTATCTCTTGTTATTAAATAAAACAGAGTGTGGTTAAACCGGAGTGACATATGATATTTAGTAGTGTCCTCTACAATAAAGAGAGATACTCTAAAAGAACTTCTAATTGTGCTCTTTTCTTAGCCACAATAGTACCCAATGTGGTTATTTTATATACAAAGTTCTGTACTATTGTCCCGTGTATTAAGTTTGGTGAGTTCCAGGGGGTTCCAGACGTGGCACCTTTTGCAGATATCCAGAGGGTGATATCCGCCCAGTTAGACCAGCAGAGAGAGGGGAGAAAATAGAACCGACATATACTATCTATATACGTTACCACCTCTCTTTGTGTCCGTCTCCAGATGTGTTAAGTCTCTCTCCACCTTTTTAACCCTCTCCGTACACTCCGAACCAGGCAGAGATCAAGGAAAGGGGTCTAGCGGAGGTTACCAGCGGTCCAAAGGGAGCAAAAAGTGAGATCTGAAGGTTCTTTGCAGCAACTCCTTTGGAAACAGCTGAGGTGAGGTCTTCCCCGGGGTTTTTTACAAGAGCGGCTCTGCAGGTTTACCCAACACCTACCCCTCACGCAGCACCGGTGGGATGGGGGGTTTGGGTGGCCTTGTCAGATGGCCGTAAATGCTGTTGATCTTTGACCAGGGGTCGTGTCGGTGGCTGATGAGGAGTCACAGATGGGCCCACACGGAAAAACTTTTGCCGGTCTGCACAAATCCTATCCCTCTCGCAGCTTCGGTGGGAGGGAGCTTTGTGAGCGTTGTTAGAGCGAACCGGTGGCCCACAGTGCAAGTAACTTGACAGTGCTGCAACGGGTAAGGTTTTTCTTATAAGCCAGGCAGCCAGGAAACAGGTGAAAACAGGATTCGAGCCGACCTGGGGAGGAGAAAATCCCCCGCAGGGGTAAAGACAGCAATGTTCAGCCAAGCAGCAAAAGGTGAAGTCTTTCTTACCCGCCGGGCTGCCGACAGGCAGATGCAGACAAGATTCAAGCCTGCTTAGAGAGGATGAGTCCCCTGCACAGGTGCAGATGCCGGTATTTAGCACTACAACAACAGGTAAGATCTTTCTTACCGGCCGGGCTGCCAGAGCTTGAATGCAAACAAAGTTTAAGCCAACCTGAGAGGGAGGAGTCCCCTGCCAAGACACAGGTAGCTTCTGTGAGTCCAGATTTAGGAATTCCCCAAGCGGGCTCAATCGACCAGCTTTCTCTTATCACTGCTGGATGGATTGTCTCTCCTTTCTGCTGCACTTATGATATCGGGATAGTTATTATTCTCAGTGAGTGTGAAAGTTCACTGCAGCATCCCGGAGCTGGTCTCTGTATAGCAGCTCAAAATGTCTATTTGTTTGTAGAATTAGGTATATATAAGAGTGAGCCTTTCGAGGACAGTCAAATATAGCTTTAAAGTGCGATGTTGTGGCACTTATGGAGGTTCTGGTAGCGATGTATTCGGCTGTTCAAGCCACCCTTGGTCTGTGGGTTTGGGCACGAGTCTCTCGCCAGCAGCTTGGGGGAAGGTGATACAGAACAGGTGCTATGCGTGACCACACACCTGAGCTCCTCCTCCAGAGCCTCTCAGCCAGAGACAGACAGCGCATGTCATTTTAAACAACTTCCCAATTGACTTTCATCACCAATTTTG